>PNEQ01112471.1:0-22785 GCA_003012365.1 Medauroidea extradentata
ATTGATGGCGGTCAGCACTACCCAAAAAAATCAACAGAACCACATGCGAATCGGTGCCGAGACAACCAGTGCAAGAGCAAGACAAGATTCCAATGTGGCACTTGCAAAGTTCCAGTTTGCCCACAGTGCATGGAAAGATTCCATAGAAAATAACTGAAGATAGTGGCTGTGAACAGTGGGTTCTTATTGCAAAATGTAATGTGTATTATTATGTAACTGTGCTATTGAAATTTGAGTGAGTAATAAGTAATGTTTCAGATATTAATGTTGTCCTCTGTAAAATGAAAGGTAGGGAACAGACAGTTTGTTTCTTGTTGCAAAATGTTAAGTGTTTTATGGTGTAAATGTGTTATTGGTATTTGAGTAAATAATAAGTAATGTTTCAGAAATTAATTTCGTCCTCTGTAAAACAAATGTAGGGAACTATTTTTTCTTTTGTTATTGGAATTTGAGGGCATAATAGATGATGTTGGAGACAGTCACTTTGTCCTTGGTAAAATAGTAGTAATGAAAAAAATTGTGTTCTCTTTCCTAAAAATGTCAAGTGTATTATATGTTAATTGGTATTTTAGTGAATATTTATTTATATTTCAGGCATTCTGCCTATATTTGCACAGTGATACCATACTTGCATAATGTCCTCATTTGGGACATAATAATATTTGTACTTTATACAATGTATGCATAATGTCCTCAAATGAGGATGTCATGAAAAACATAATGCAATTATGAATTTATGTTTATATACCACGTTCCTTCAATAAAAATGTTTTAAAATGATGAAATTGCAGGGTTTTAATTTTTTTCAACCTGTTCGTAATATTTCATGCATGAGAGGGTTAAGGACTACCCAAAAAATGCAGTTGAAAAATTTAAAACTGTTGTTAGAAGATAAGCAAGCCGAAATTGGGGTATAGGGGCACAACAGTTACCCTTTTTTTTCTTATTGTGAAATAGACCTAAATTGCTGGTTAAGTTGTACGCGCACTCGCTCACGTTTTTCTACCAAAATAAATTATACTTTGGGGATTGTGAAAGATAAAACGTGGCACACTTGGAGAACGGAATACCCAAAAACATTTAATAAAACAGTTTGCATTTTCAAAATATTCTAAAACCCACACTAATGATCCTCAACATAATTTTCCCCCATTTTGCAATTAAACACTTATTTATTCTAACCCAATAATGTATCATATTAAATTGAAAACCCTGCTAGTAACAGAGTTTATGAAGCGTTACTATTAGTATTTAATTAATGTATCAAAATATGTTCTACGTGTGTACATTTAATTGTTAATGGTTGTTACCAAGTATTGATGGGTTGTATTGGTATCATAAGGTGTTATGTAATTTTTCTGTTTGTCATACTACTATCAATGGTCACTAGAGAATGTAGCTATATCCAATAAAACTACTCAAATTCACTTTACTGTATATAATTCACGTATACCATTTACATACCTTGTTTTGAATTTTATAGTGAGGTGGTACGCAGCCTACTGAAAGGTAATAGTATCCATCACCCATGCATACGTACGCATGAGCTGATTAAATATTACAAATAATATGTATAAGTACCGGTAAATATGATTTAAATTATATAATGCATTACTTGGTCTTGTGTCTTTTCGACAGCTTCCATTCATCCGTTGACTTGATTCCTTAAAAATATATACGTGATAGTCAATGATGAAACTGGAATGTTATCTTCTTATTTCTTCTTTAAGACCAATGTCTGCGGATATTGTACAGCAAGCTTCTACATACTGCATGGCACTTGTAGATGGCCGATATGCAAACAAACTAAGGGTACAATTTAGTATCTCAACATTTTCCTTTTACAGTACTACAGAAAATTGACTTTTTTAAGATGTTCTTGCTGTTAATAAGTTTTAATTTTCACTCCCTTGTAAAAGTAAGAGTTTTACTGTATTACATTAAAACATCATGTCAATAATGTCAAATATATATTTTAATCCATAGTAAAAATGGTTACTAACAAGTTATTTAACGTAGGCAAATAGCCAAAAAATTGTACATCCAACATGCAGTATCTTACAAGACCACTCAATGTTGCTACAGTAATTGTTTTTTTTAACCCTTTTCAATAACACATATTTAATAACATTACACCATTAGTGTGTTAAACATTATTATTAACACTGCATTACGCTGTGTTCAAACAGTGGCCGGTTATGTCGACTGAAATCATTAGTTTAATCTAAAAACTACTTTGGTTTTGTTATTTCATAAATAAAAAAAAAAAAAATTTCTTCCAAAAGGAGGAAAGTTGCTATTTTAAGTGTAAGTCATTAAAACTTAATTGCAAAATGAAAGGTGTTTGTTAAGAAGTACTGTTGCTGTACAAATTTCATTCCCTGTATAATTTTCGATGTTGCAAGTTAGTTAGGCTGAGCCAATGAACTACAACAATATAGCACATGTGTAACAAATTATGATAAAATACATTGTATGTAGGCTGACAATGTTTTCTCGTTAAATTATTTTTCATACATTTTGATGACAATCTAGCTCACAATTTTTAATTTATGTATGTGTCACATTTTTTCCGCTTTGCTGGTCATTTTTATATTGACTTGCGAGACTCATAATTACCACAACAAATATTCAATTATTTTGTGCTTATAAATAATTATCATTCATCTTTTCTATGTAGACGTACGTTAGCTAAGCTTCCTCACTCAAAGTAAAAATAATATGCACTTCAATAACTTATATCAATAACAGTACTCCAGTTGAAAATGTTTACAACTATCCGTAAGGTCTATAACACAAACACTAAAAATTAGTACCTATTAATTTTAACCAAAACCAGTGATACTGCAAATAATAATACATTATTGACAATGTTAACCATTAAAATCTTTCATTGTAATTGCGTAAATTACGTGAAATTAGTTACATTAAGTATTAAAGTTATTCCTTGCAACTCACTACACTAGCATCGAAAAATGTAATCAGTACTAATTGTGATGAAATATATGTTAAAGTTTTAAAATGAAAATTAACATTTTGCAATAATACTAAACAACAAAAAAATATATTTTTTAGTTTTTATGTATACGAATAAACTGCAAAGATGTTAAATAAAACCTTGTTTTGATGTTTCTGTCAAGACTCAAAACTGTCTGCTTTGTAAACGGGAATTCCTTACAGTAGGGAAAATTCTTGTTTTAAAACAGTTTTGCGGACCAAAAACAACGAATCTTACGAGGAAAAAAATGTTATACAACATTTCACTATAACAGGGTTCAACTGTATTAATAAAAGAGGACATTAAAATTAATTGTATTGCAGAGCATCCTTCAGTAGAAATTACAGTGCAATCCCGTTACTACGAGAGTTCGTAACAGCACAACAAATTGTCGTTATTACTAGTTGTCGTAAGCACCAAACGTTTACGTAAACAAACAATTTTCTAGGGTGTTGACGTATGTGGGATAGGAATAAGAACAGTACAGTTTACCTTGGCTAGTATCTCTGCTATTATAAAACAAGACTCCAAAAACGATAGGAAGCTGTTTATTAGGCGTAACATTCTATAATTTCATTTATTTCATGATCTGCATTACCTGTTTTTACCATTTGCAATTGCTGCAGCACGGCTAAAACGTAAGAGAAACAAAACAGAAATAGACGTCTAGCAAGGCGACAGAAAACAAACAGCACTGACTTGTGACTAGCTGAAACGAACAATGCTGCAACAATAAGATCTTTTGATTTGACTAACAAAATACGCACGGCTGTTTCATATTACCATCATTGATAAGTATTCTAATTAACAATAACTGTTTTTAGTAAGTGTACAGTTTATTTCTCCATTCCAACATAATTTTCACTAAAACAAAAACCGATCGTTAAAAAATCATAACACGTAACGTATAAAAACATGCGTCAAGAGGTTTACAAACTTACTCAGGTTATGCTAGATAGAGTAAAACATCTACTCCAGGCGTTAAAAAATTGTTCCAAATGAAAATGAATTTTACTTTTGGTGCGTTGCAATGATCGGAAAATCTAACATGTTCTACAAACAAGTATAGCAGGTTAATTTACGTAAACGTAACTTTGTAACTTGTAGTATAACATAAACAATAAAAAAAATTATTTTGAGTTTGAAAGTGATTCTGAAATGCCATTCGTTATCATAATACAAGCCAAAATGCACGCAATTGATGCTGTGTACTCAGCCCACATTCGCTTTCGTGCTGTACTAAGAGGCGTCCATAACAATCGAGGTCGAGCAAATCATGGCAGCATTATCTGATACAACTGCAGTTCCTCCAATTCCGTATCTCACGTTCACTCTGCCACGCTAAGCCAATGAACAATGATCATCACGTGCGCTTGTATTTATTATGTTAACTTATAATTAAAAAAAAAATCATTTTGCTCGGTATGTTGATGATAGTTGCTTGTTAATCTCTATTATCTACGAAAGTGCTCATGATGCTACCACATGTAAATACCGAACATGTATATAATGAACTGCATATACTAACTGACGGTGCATTAAAAACACTCCTAAATAAGAACGTCTCGTAACATCTTGTATTCATAGTAGCGGGCTTACACTGTATTTGCATATACATTTGTACCCATAGTATTTATATATAAATGTGTGTCAAAATACTAATTAAAAATGACAGGCAACGAAAGCTTGTGCAATCAGGCCAGGTCCTTTGCCCTCTCTACGCGCACGTGATACGCTGGATCGTCACCATCATCATCATCATCGACAGTATCGCCAACAGACCTACTAATATTAAACAATATTGCTGTAGCAACTATAATATTCGTTGTGGCATGTAATTTGTTTGCGAGGCCCCTTCGCAAACATGGGAATCTCTTCTTCCATGCGACAAACAGCCGTTCTACAACATTTCTTGTTGCTTTGTGAGCCTTGTAGTTTTGCAGTGGCGCTGTTACAGCATTCAGAATGGGCGTGAAGAGATATTCTCTGCAGGGATAGCCATTATCTCCCAACAGCAACGGCTGCACCTGCCCTTCCTCTAACCTGTAACGATACACGTTAGTCTACTTGTGCTGCAATGAAAAGAATCAAAAGGAAAATATATACTTTATACATGTAGCCTACGTGTTATCATTAACATTTAATCAACTAAAGGCAGTTATTTACTGTTTAATATGTAATTCAAAAGGGTATTATGTATTTCTAAACATGAGTAACTGACTGAATTTTGTGTTTGTGAAATGAATCACTATTCAATACATGCATACCATGTTGTGTATCATAATTTTTAGCAGTGGTTGTCACATTACAAATTGTAGTTCAAGAGATTAATAATTTAAATTATTAGATTCTTAGGTGTTGATGCATTTGTTTGGGGTATGCAGAAAACAGGATAATACGTAGCAATGTCTAACAGTAACAAACCTTTCCAGTCTTACAAGTATAGTATTCCACGACTGTGCCACGTAACATGATACATAGGTGTTGAATTTTTAAGTAAGGGACACTATGTAAATAGGAAAAAACTTGCTATAGGAAAACAAAAGGACAGTGGTAATGATACAGGGAAGAGGGGAAAACCTCCAATAACGTAGTGCAATATCCTGCACTAGCTGTGGACACTGACTGAAACAGAAACACACAACACATGAATAACCTGTTAAGAAAGTTAATATAATAATTTCGTTATATGGAACCAAAGAACCAATATTAACACAATACTGTATTAGTATTAAGAAATGTACTATGTACATTCATTTTCTGATTTTTTTGTATGAAATTAAGAAATTAAAAAAACTATTGTATATTTTATACCATTTCTCTTTAACTTGCATGTCCATACCTTACTCTGACCCTGCTACTCTGGAAGATATTACTGTCATGACTGCTACCTGACCACCTGGTCACTATGTCTAATATCTCCAAATCAGGACCTGCTACAACCTGACAAATGTATGGTTATACGAAATTATATAAATTATTCGAATTATATACAATTATACAGATTATACGAAAACTATATTGCTTAACAAACGAAATGCATTTAGTGAAAATGGCCTTTTCAAGCAATTTTGATTAAACTTACTCAATTTCTGTACTTGTCCTTTGTTCAAATACTTATAATTTTTAATCACTGTCCACACAGTGTTATCACTTTTGTATGTACAGCATGAGGTACATAAGTATGGAGGTGTACTTCATATGAGAATATATATATATTTTTTAATGTAAAGGTTGGCTTGTTAGTGATGTTCAATAACTATGTTAATTCCTACCAACTATAAGAAATATTTCAATATTAAGTTACTTCATCCTGTTAAGAGTAAATACACGATGTGTATTATATATTTCTTTACATTACAAATACTTTAATTTTAGAAATATCTCACATACTGATTACGTACATGCCTGAAGACTGCATAATAGTGTTGAAACAAAAAACCATAAAACAAACATCTAGACATAAATTAATAGACATGATTCCTTAGGTTAGTTCAAATCTTCATATTAGTAAATAGTACTAAGGAGTAAATACATATTGAACTCCAGTCAACTAACCTACTGCACATGTACTTATTGTATACATTAAGGTGTAGTCAGTTTGAACGTGTTCCTTTGTTATATTTATTACCTTAATTTATAATCATACTTTATGTACTAGTAACTAGAATTTATTAAGTAAAAGTATAGCCTAAAAAATGTATGAAATAATTGATGATGTGATGTACATTAAAGGTCTATGCTCTTGAATTGTTACTCATCTAAACTTTTCTAGTTTTGCCAAACATTTGCCATCTAAGTTTGTTTATTCAATCAGATGCAGACCAATAATGCAAAGGTTTAATTTTAAAGTAACATATTTTTGAAAATGTCATTCCACTTAAGTAAGTTATTGAGAAGGATAGAAGGAAGACATGGTGGTGAATGTTACATTATGATAAAAAGTGGAAAAGGAGGGCAGAGGGACAAGCTGCAACAACTAATTATGAAAGGCACAACTGCTTCAGGCTGTAGGTGCATGATTGTTGGAATTATAAAGCTGAAGGAGGTCCGCAGAGCTATTAAGGTAATAAAAAGAAAGTGGAGTCAGATAAGGTAAGAGAGAACACAGTATTTCTTAGTTCTACTTTCCCTGCTATTTCCGGGAAGAATATTCATTTATAGCGATAGTGGAGCAATTAAGTAAGTTAACTTGTTTACTTTGTACTGAGCGGTACTTGTTTGTATTGTATTCGGTCCGGTTTGATAGCCCCAAGGGAGCTTGCTTAATGAAATGGATAGTATATTTATGGAAGAAAATGCTGCAGAACTATTTGAAGGTTATAGGAAACTAAGGAATACGAATGTGATAGTGGGGAAAAACTATAAATGTTTATCGAATAGACTGTAACTCAGGGGAAAAAGATTTAATTCAGAATATACACATTTTTACTTGCGCTATTTTTCGTACAAAGAAAGTAAAAAATACATTTTCCCTTTAACTTTCTTAAATAAAGAGGATTTTCTTGTCTATATGTTGTTAATACATTCTTACAATTAAGTAGACGTAACATAGGTTTTCAAACAGTAAAATTAAGCTAACATACATAAGTAGAGGCGCATGCGGGGACTGACACAACTGGGAGCAAAACCGGCCTAATCTGCATATGGTTAACATGGCCACCCCCTCCCCCGCCTGCAGCAAGATCTCTGATTGGCCTAGAGGGTCATTAGGGAGGCGTGGTATTGGCTGGGATTGGTTGTTGGGGTCTTTTGGTACGAATAGCACCTAAGTGCCATGAGGCCTGTGATTGGCTGAGAGCTTAAGCCCCGCCCCTGTAGGGGGTGGAGGGGAGTGATGGGAAATGAGGGGATTCAGCCCTTTTGGTACAAGTTGTGCCAAAGCACCATGAAGGGGAAGTGTATACCCCCTCCCCCCTGTAGCCTCTCACATCCTTATAGCATATCCTTATAGCATAACCCTGAGTAGCCTCTCCTACCCCCTCCATACCTTATGTCATTCCCCATCCATCCTTGAACCCCCGCCTATTACCTTGTAGCATACTCCCCTTCCCGCTTATCATTATAACATACCCCCTCCAGTCTAGCCCCTGCATGTCCTTGTGGCATACCCTTAAAGCATAGTCCACCCCTCTACCCCTGAAGCCTATACTTGATACTACACAAGATTTAGCATACCCCTCCTGCCTACCTCTCTCTCCCCTCTCCGGCAAGCTCACCTCTAGAGACGTCCTCTCCTCTCGACTTCCGAAGCTCGACTGAGGGTGGCTGGAGGAAACACCAGTATAAACTGTTACTCCCCACCCTACTCCAACCAGCAATATAAAAGATGGGGTTACATTATTTTAAGTAATTAGTTCGCAAGATGTCGCTTCCGTTTCACCCTGCATCAACATACGCAGGTGTCACCCGCGGTTATGCCTCGGTGATGTACACACTGCCAGAGGAAGAAGATGACCGTATGGCCCCTCGTACATAACCGAGTCATGCGATGACACTGGTTATTGGTTAATGGCACACAACCTGTGCATGTAAGAGCGATCGCAAGACAGTTTTGATTGCTGCGGGGAGAATTGTGTGGTGGCGGCCATGTTGCCAACCACACCTCTACCATCCATGCCAGAAGAGGTTGTTGAACACAGACAACTCCACATGCCTACATACCAACCACCAGCCGACAAGTAAGTGCCAGCATTCTCGGTCTCATCCCCACCAACACCATCATCACAAGATGGCGACTAGCAAGTAAGTGTCAACTCTCCTCAGTATACTGTGTGCCTTCGTTGCAAGAACAGTTGTGCGGTTATGTCTGTGGTAAAAACATCAGAATTTTCAAGTTTAAGTCTAATTAAATTTACACCACATAAGATTGACAGCTACCACTACATAGATATTGGCTATTGTCGTATGCTCTACAAGCCGCATATTGGTGACACAGTTTCAAACATGCAACGGTGAACTTCACTTGTAAGGCTATTGGGATATTGACGATATCTTCCATAGAAGAATCACAAACTGCTCATCTAGCCGTTGTCCAGTAGCACACCTTACACCACTCACCGAGCTTCCAGCAACAGCCGACGAGTTGTATGTAGGAGATGAAGAAACAGATATAGAACCTACCCAGGTCAACGACAGAACAAACTTTGTGCTGCGCAAGTTTCAACAGGTCGTCTACAGCTGGTTTGAATCTTGCAACAGTGTCATCCATACATCACCTTTACCCAAAAACACCGCATACATCACACCCTGCGAGGGAAGATTTTGCGTGTTGTCTGTGTGAGTACAGTGTTGTAACCAGTGATTGGAAAAAAAATTGCTTCTGTAATGTGTTAGACTCTATAACTTAAAAAAAATGTTAGCGTGTATTCAAGGTTTTAACAATTTCCCCGAACCCTTCATTGTTAAAGAAATCGCCATAAGTATTTTGGACACTGACTATAGCACATCGGTATTTACCTTTCTCCCTCCTTATGACTGGCCTGTTCTTGATCCAGAAACACAGAATAAATTCAGGTTGCAAACGTACGAAACACACGACCTTAAATGGTCTAGTGGTATTATTAGCTACGACGATATAGGGAAATTAGTGAGTTCTATACTGTATGGCGATATTTTTGTCTATGTTCTACGCAGAGGACAAGAGAAAATCTTGCGTAATATTTGTTCGCCCAATATTAAAATTGTAAACATGAAACATCATTTCCCATACATTGGTTTTCACAAACTTGTCGACATGTATGAAACTGAACTACATATATGTTATAAGCGCTGTCTTAGTACTCAGTGTAAGGCTGAATCCTTGAGAGTTCGGTGTACATAAAATGTCTGTTTATTAATGTACATAAATATTTTCAAACATGTGAATATGAGAGAGAAGCTTGTATTTCACAAAGGCATGTTATTTTCAAACATGTACAAGTTTTCAATTATTATGTATTTACAATTGTTTTCAAATATAGTTTGAACCATAGTGCTACCTGTTTTGAAAAAGACATTATAAAAATCCCTATTAGCACAGTGTAACATATTTAATATTTTCAAAGTATCCTTCTGTAAAAACAAGTAGTTGGTAAGGTAATATATATATATACATATATATAATATTGTGTAACAAGTGAAGTTGCAAAGTATGTAATAAGCGAGTATTCTCTTCTCAAAGACTGCAACGTTTTGTAATAGTATTTATAAAATGTGAAATATATACATAATAGTATATAAAATGTATTCTTTCCTTTCAAAATTACGTAACAAGTATGTAGGAAAATTCACAGTGTAATAAAATGTGCAAGAAAAAAAATCTGAGTAATGTACGTACACCTGCCATCATCGCAGACTGGCTACAAGTCGTACACTTGTGTGTGACAGGTTGTGTAACATCAGTGTTAACATTGACCAATTGTAAATTAAAGCATATGTTTTTAACTTAAATACAGTTATTAAAACATTATCAGTAAATATGTTTTAACATATTATACATTAAAACACACACAATTTAAAGGTAAAACGATAAAGGTTGTACTCACCAGTAAAACAATTCTAAGATTTAAACACTATATATTTTTTAAAAAATGTTTACACAAAAAAAAACGACAAAAATAAATAAAATAATTACAATCCATCATCGTCATCTTCTGATGCCGCATCTTCGACGCGATTGAGGGTGGCTAACATAGCCGCCCCAGCGGCATTGCAAGTCCGTAGCCAGTTAGCCACCCCCTCCCGCAGCTGGCGACGTCTCTCCTGCCTCCTCTCTCGACGCGCAAGACGACCCCCCTGTCGAGGGCGTGGTGGTGTGTGAGGTCATGCTGCCCACTCCATGTAGTTGACGTTCGGCGGCTCGTCGAGAAGAGGCAACGGTGGGTCCCCTTCCTCCTCCTCCGCGATGCCAACCAACTCCTCCTCTTCATCGTCGGCGATGTCCACCCCACCTCGCTCCTCACTCCCCAATGTGAATTCACTCCAGCTTACTGGAGTGAGTGATGGCACTGGTGTTTGTGGCTGATGCCACAAGGGAGGTGGGGGTGCCAACAGCACGTGTAAGAGTCCTTCTACACGTGCTCGCACTTCCTCTTCGTCGTTCTGCTGTTCCTCCACAAGATCACGATGTTCCGCTGCCGCTGTCTCCAGTCTCTTTCCCTCGCTCTCGTCACACCAAACTATATTCTCCATCGTAATATAGTAAATTGTTCAACTCATCCTACGCATGTATACACGCCAAACATAATCACGTTCGTGGGAGGGTAGAACCATCACAAACACAAGTTTAGCCAATAGAACAGCTCGTAGGAGGCGTGGATATAACACTCAACCAACCACTAGTTGTGGGGGTGGAATCTGACCATACAATATCATCAGATGTCACCCCTGGTACAATCCGTGGCTAACGCACAAAGTATACTTAATGACTTCCGAGGAAACAGAACCCGACAAAGCTCGCACACTAATTATGTTTTTTCTACAAGAAACAGAGAACGCCGACGAGGCTCGCACACTAATTATGTTTTCTGAAGACCAGATGTAAACTAATGACGACAGCCATTAATTTCCGCTAACAGCGAAAATAACAAGGTATGGGTCACACATCCTGTGACGGAAGCTACTTCCTACCACGCCATTGAATCAATACGCGATCTCCACTATGTCTGAGTATTATATCTACAAGCTACAAATTTGGATTCTTGACCAGTTCCATTTCCCAGTCATAAAATCCACCTTTTATAGGAGAGCCTGTATAATCTTGTAGAATATACGTCCGAGGATTTGTTTCATTCACAGCAAAATTTTTAAATATTTCGTAACTGAAGTTCACTTGAAAACCTTTATCAAATGCACGTTTCGCGCTCGATATATGCACGTAATCACCAATTTTAAACCTAGCATGTCTAGTATCCACTGTCTTTAAGGTTCTTGTACACAGTGTTTAAAAGCGAATTATCAACAACATTTTTCGGTGCCATTTTTATCGTTCGATGAAATTTAGAATTATACATATATGTTAATTGTGGCAATATTTTTATCCAATTATGTGAGCCATGTATAGTGAATTCCCTATACAATATTTCTTTAATTGGGCGTATAACTATTTCTACAATAGCACACTTTTTATCTGTATTTGAAAAATAATGATTTATACCGTATTTCGACATTAAGATCTTAAAATGCGAGTTTTTGAATTCGGTACCATTGTCCGACATTATGTTAATGGGAAAACGGTGTTTTAACAGTTTTTCCATTGCATTAGTAACAGTCTTGCCGCAGTTATTCTTAAGGGAGAATGCCCATAGAAATTTGGAGTACACATCTATAACCATTAGAATAAATTTATAACCTTTATTCGCTCTAGCAAACTGATTGAAATCTGCAAGATCTATTTGAAATTAATCGTTTAAACCATGTGTTATTATTTTCCTCCTAGGGAAATTAAGTCTACGTGGACCATGCAATTCGCGCAACAAGGATACGATACTCATCTCTATATATATCTGTCTTCCTGTAATTCTTCCAAAACAGACATAATTTCAGACTCGTGGCTATTATTTCCAGCTTGCTTAGATGCTAGTAATAAGCGTAAACGTGCTACAAGCTCATTCGGATTGTTCCAATAAACATAATTTGCATCTCTATCACATTTGCTTAGTCCAGTAACCTGTACAATACTGTACCATCGGCTAATCAAAGGGAACTTTGGATGTTGCGTGTTTTATATTCATCCGTATCATCGTCGTTGTCGACATCTGGGCGTTAGTTAAATCAATCAAATATTTATACAACTCCAAATCAGCGTCAGAATACCCATTAGGATATTTTTAAAATAATAATTCGTATAAGCCAGGACTAGCATCAGTTGTGTTGTCACCTACTTTCAATTTGTCTCCAGGCAAAATCACAATTTTATCTTTCCCCAGATAAAGTTTATTTCTACGCCTATACACGCCGTACACAGTATCGCAGTCAGCTGCATGGCTTTTCAATTTGAGATATTCTTTCGTGGTGCGACTGAGTTCAGCTGATGCGATTTCTTGTTTCACGGGTACAGGTTCAGTCACTGGAGATGTCTGTTTCAAATTATCGAGGCGGGACGTTACAGCTTTAAATATCTGCTCGGCAACTGTGTCCTGTGTAATGGGATTACAGACTGGTCATTTTATTTTATTTCTTGATAATACTAACTACTACATCCCATTACTTTGTCATTCAATTTAATTGAATATTGATATGAAATGTTTAAATACTACCTATTTTATCAGTATGTGATAAATTAGAATTATCTTAATGGTTCATTTAGGTTTTCTGAATTTTACTGAATTGTGATTTTTTCAAATAATTACTGGTGATATTCAGCAGAATATCCAGCTAAAGGAACAGTTCTTAGCATTTTAAGTTAAAGTATAAGTGCATTTCTCTTTTCAATGAGGTTTATTTCCTCCTAGACAATTGTTCTTGCTGAAGCTAGAAAATTGTTCTTGCTAATGGTTTTGAACTCCCAAGACAGCAAGATGTATTTGCAGACCTCCTGTCTAGGCCTGGTTCTTCTGCCGTCAACATAACGTAGGAAACTCTATTCGGAGAGAGTTTATTTCAGGTAATGAAGTAATAAGTATGCTTTTTAGAAGAGGCCAATTTGAATTATGTAGTTATCTAATTTTTGAGTGAGCTTCAAGACTGTATTGTAAGAGATCACCAACAAGCCTCTTATTTTATTTTCCATAAATGTGCTTTAAAATTGTTTAAATCTACGTTGTTTGCTGAGTAAATTTTTGTGGAAAACTTTTTGAATTTGTGTAAAATGTAGACCAGAATATTGCATTACATTTTAGTTCCAGAACATGAATTGCTTGTAACTTGAATTAATTTGTGAACAGTTTTGAAATTGCCCCAAACTAATTTCAATTAAGAAAGGAACCTAAGAAACTTTAATCCTAACCAGCAGTCCTAGTGTCGAGAATTTCATAGCTTACCGACAAAATATGAATTATTTTACAGCTAGCCGAGCAAACTCAAAATTTAAAGTCTTAATTTTCTTAAATATCTGTGTATGAAGAATGATTCAAGTTCTATTTTATTTCAATAAATTGGAGATTTTATTTTTCACATGTTCTTATTATCCTACTTATACTAATCATGTAGACATTACAATACAGTACACACAATACCTGACCAAGACGTGCTTTATTAGAAAGTAAATACTTTTCTTTTACACTTGCTGTTACATCACGTAATTCTTCCACAAGTGACGACATTATTGTGAAGCAGAAACGTAACTGTTACATACTTATATAGAATTGCGACAACGCGAGCTTTGTGTCGTGTCAGTCTTGCATGCATGTCGTCAGCTTTGTGCGTGCCGGTCTTGCACGCATATCGTCAACTGTGTGCACTTAGCTGACTAACAAGACACCAGCCCTGCTCGCAACTCTGTGTCATTTCTTGCATGCATCTCCGACACCCCCTCTCCTTTTGTCCGTGTTTCTGCGACCACAGCATGTCAAACCTCATATATTACCAGCTTTGTCTGCTCTTCCTTCTCCGCATCGTGTGCAGTAGCCCTCCTCTTCTTCATTGACACGTGGTCCTGTGCATCACCCTCACTCTTCCAGGAGCATGGCTCTCGCGAAACTAACCACGTGTTGTCCTGTCAGTGCAGCCTGTTTCAAGTTTCTTTTCAACATCAATAAGTTTTGAATGAACACTCTCTTTTTTAATATCTAACACACTTAGTTTCTTGTTTAAATACGCAAATAATTTCTTTCCAACATCATCTGTCTGTTTTTCTACATTATTGTTCGTAGTTACTTCTAGTAAGAGCGTTATTAGCTCGTTTTTGAAACGAGTATGCAACATTTGAAATTTAACGTCCAGAGATTGGTTCATTTCACGTACAACACTCTCTGAAATGTTTTGTATTTCAGACGTTATGTTTGTAAGTGTGTTTTCAATCAAGTCTGCTAACACACTCATATTCTCACCTATACCTGCGGTCTCTTTCAGAACATCAGAACCCACCTACAGACTTTGTTTTAAATCAAGTGTTATATTCTCTATTGTAGAAGTAAACGTTTTTTTAATTAACCCACTGTCGTACATACAACATCCATCGTGGCAGTGTTTAAGGACGTAACATACCCCTTATTCACTGTGTCACTACCCTGCAATGGATTTCCGACATCGCATAACACACGTCCACTCAAACTACACGCACCAATGCCATCGTGCGTGATGCATTCGTGTGTGATGCATTCGTGGTGACATTTTTTCTTAAGAGTTCTGTGACCAAACTTTGAAATTGAGTAACTCATTCTTCGTCAGGAACGATGAAATAATCGAAACCACACCTATACCAACCATTATTTATAGGAAAGCCCTTAACAATAATATTTAAAGATCCAAATTTATCATGCCAACAGAATGCACATATTTCTTTAAACTTGTTAAATGACATATCTGTCATAACATGATCCGCATATGCATGCTGTATGTTCCTGTTGTCCATCTTAAACAATACTCCAATGTTAAAATTGTCTCTTAAGCTATGCTTGGGGATTCTAGCATAACTTTGTGTCAAGTAAAAACAATTAACACCCCAGTGACATCCGAAACTGAAGTACTTTTGAATAATGCTTTGTGGTTCGGCCCACACATCATCAAACGCGAATATAGAATTAACTATGACAATTTTGAGCGGCACACTTTGTTCCTTGTCGCTGTAGGAAAAATATTAATTTCCTCAATAGAGTTTATAATTTTCTCCAAACGCTTGTATTTGTCTTGATGCAAAGTTTTGGAAAACACATACACATTTTCAAATTTTAATCCATTCGGGCATGAGCAAGAGTGATTATATGCATGCTCAGGCTGCCTGGAAAGCATTCAACTGTGGTAGCTTAATGGAGTATGCCTTACAATATTTACATGTGGATACATGTTTGTTAGCAGACGTGTTTGAGAATTTCAGGACGGTCTGCTTGGAGGCATACGGTGTGGACCCCACATTTTATGTCACAGCTCCTGCTCTAGTCTGGGATTGTCTCTTATCAAAGACACAAGTGCGCTTGGAGCTGTTGACCGACCCTGATAAATATCTGTTTGTTGAATGCGGGGTTCGAGGCGGTATTACTCAAAGTGAGTAAAAGGCATGCAACTGCCAATAATATTTACATGAACGAGGACTACGACCCTTCCCTACCGTCATCCTACATCTGCTACTTGGACATCAATGGTATATACAGTCTTACAATGATGTCGAAGCTTCCTTATGCTAATTTTCAGTGGGTTCTGGCAAATGAAATTTCTCATTGGGATTTCACCAACATCGATACACAAGGGGACTCATGCTTTTTCGCAGAGGTTGATTTGATGTTCCCAGAGGAATGTCAAGATGTGCTATCTGATGTGCCACTTGCACTAATCAATGGTGTACCGCCAAATGGTTTGACACAAAAACTTAAGCTCACTTTAGAACTTCGGAAGAATTATATTATACACGTGCAAACACTGAAGCACTACCTGGCGTACGGCGCTGTTCTGCAGTCTGTTCACAACGTTTTGTGTTTTGACCAGAGTGCATGGATGGCGCCTTACATTAGGTTTAACCTAGAGAAGTATGCTCAGGTGGCGAATGCGTTTGAGAAATGGTTTTTTGAATAATTGTGCAATTATGTTTATGGCAAGTGTCTTCAAAATGTTCGCCAGGAACGTGATATTCGTGTCGTTTCGCGGTATGACACGATATATGGTGCAGCAGAACTGATTGGGCTTCCGACGTTCAAAGGGCGACAAATCCTCGCCGATGAGCTGGTTTTAATCGAGACGGAGAAGCTCGACATTACCTTCAACAAACCATTGTACACCGGTGTTGCAGTTCTCGACGTTTCCAAATTGTACTTGTACTATTTCCATTATAACTTCTTGCGACAAATGTTTCCTTCGCCCTCCTTTCACCTGCTGTATTGCGATGCCGACAGTTTGATTTAAGAGGTACAATGTCACTATGTGTACGCTCGCATTGCTCCTCATTTGGCCACACATTTTGACACTTCCAGCTATGCGCCAGATAATCGTCAAGGTTTTCCTTTGCAAAAAAGGGTGTTTCAGGCGTTATGAAGGATAAGTGTGGTGACAACATCATCACTGACTTTGTATGTTTGTGCCCTAAACTTTATGCTTACACCCTACAAGATGGAAAATGTACACATAAAGCTATAGGTGTAAAGGGTAATGTGCTGAACACGCTCTTGTTTAGTGATTATTTGGTATGCTTCATGCAAAATTCACGGGTCTGGGGCACCCAGTATCATTTCTGGTCGCACAATCATGTTGGCTATACGGAACCTGTATCCAAAGTAGCATTGTCGGTAGCTGACGATAAGCGTTACATCAACACAGACGGTATCATGACTTTGCAGTGGGGTCGTTTTTGCATTCCTCCGCACGGTTAAAGTTATGAACTAAAAATGGAGACTTTACTCGTGTCTGCCTGGCTGCCCACCTGCCTGCCTGGCTGCCCACCTGCCTGACTGGCTGCCCACCTGCCTGACTGGCTGCCCACCTGCCTGACTGGCTGCCCACCTGCCTGACTGTCTGCATGCCTGCCGACCTGGCTGCCTGATAAGCTGTGTGGTTACCTAATGCCTGCTCGTCCAGCCTGACATTCTGGATGTGAACGAGAGAGATATCTTTATCTCTACACTGCTGCTGCTTGCCTTCTGCGCCTACTCTACAGTTTGCCTGACTTCCACTGGAGCATCCATGCTTGGCATGGTGCTGGATCGCACATCTCCTACTAGAGGGAATCTATGAACCTCTGATCTGTGTAGTGTTTTATACTGATATGTGTATTTGGTGTTAAACACAACTGTGTGTGCATCAAAGTGTTGAGCAGCAAGTACATGCCTAATGGAGTACTACATTGTGCTAGACTATGGAAAAAAATGGCTGTCAGTACATATGTTTATAAGGGTACTGGTGCATTGAGTAAATAAACGTTAGTTTTGAAGTGAAATGTGTGTGTTATTATTTCATTGTTCCTTGTCATTTAAATTATGCGGTTAAAAAATGTTCAATCCAAAACAAAATAATGATAACATATTGCAGTTATAATAAAATAGTAAAAAGCAGCTATGGATTTTAAAAAAATGAAATGATAAAAAACTTTTGGTGGTACACATTTAAAGTCCACGCCTACCTTGTTATGCTGTGCACATTTGCCGCATCACCGCAGCAGCGACATCTTGCAAACTAAATACTTGAACCACAACTTATATACTGCTGGTTGGAGTAGGGGTGGGGAGTACCAGTTTATACTGGTGATTCCTCCAACCACCCTCACTCGAGCTTCGGAAGTCGAGAAGAGAGGACATCTCTAGAGGTGAGCCTGCTGTGGTGGAGAGAGAGGGGTAGGCAGGAGGGGGAATGACATAAGGTAGGGAGGGGAAAGGAAAGGAAAGGCTGCAAGGGGGTATGCTACAAGGATGGGAGAGGTTGCAGGGGGTATTCCTTTAATGGTATACTATAAGGGTATGCTATAAGGAGGAGAGGCTACAGAGGGGTATGTTGTAATGGTATGCTATAAGGACAGGATAGGAAATATACACTTCCCCTTCATGGCACTTAGGCACAACTTGTACCAAAAGGACCCATTCCTCTAATTTCCCCTAACTTCCCCTCACTTCCCCTCCCCTCCAGGGGTGGGGCTTAAGCTCTCAGCCAATCACAGGCCTCATGGCACTTAAGTGCAGTTCGTTCCAAAAGTCCCCAACAACCAATCCCAGCCAAGACCACGCCTCCCTAATGACCCTCTAGGCCAATCACAGCTTTTGCTGCAGGTGGGGGAGGGGGCGGCCATGTTAACCATATGCAGGTTAGGCCGGTTTTGCTCCCAGTTGGGTCAGTCCCCGCATGCTCCCCCTACTTACATACCGGTACTTGACACTATCATTTAAAATTTCGTGCTTTACATACAGTACCGAGTTGGGAACTACTAACTACTGAATCACGGAATATTGAATACTGTACTACTGGATTACTGATTACATGTACAATTTTTTTTAATGAATTAATACTAAACTACCACCTTACGTGGTTTTATTCATACTAATTTGTAAGCAAGGGCGGTTAAATTCATTCCGTATGAACATTTCTCATCAGTCATAATAAGATTTTTAAGTGTTTTCTAAATAACAAATGTTATTAATGTTTCGAATTCTGGTTGTTCTCCTTTAATAATACAGTTCAAGTGTAATACGAAAACATGTCCTCATGGTATTCTAAACAGCACTGTTAGATTTGGTGGGTGAGAGTTGGTTGGATATGTGTAAGTAATTTTACACATATTTTTGGAGGGATGGTTTTGGAAGGAAGCAGTGGTTGTCCCAATTTTCCAGCAGGGGGATGATAGAAGGAGGCTTAGCAGCTACAGACCATTGAGTCTTACAGCTAATACTGAGAAGGTATAAGAGAGACCGATGTTCCAGTATATAGTGCAGGTTATGAGCGATAGGAACTAGTTGCAGGATTATCAACATGGATTTAGAGAGGGGTATTCATGCGAACCACAGCTCGCTGGGCTTATAGAGGACTTGGCACATGCAGTTGATGAGGGGAAGCAAGTGCATGCCTACTTCATTGACTTTGAGAAAATATTGCATAAGTTGCAACACAGGCTGTTAATGAGAAAAATTTACTAATTAAAGGTATAAGTAATTGTAGTGAGATGAAATGGAGACAGATGGAAACAAATGGTACATGTGGTAGAGTTCTTGTCACAAGAGAAAGAGGTGAAATTCTAGGTGCCACAGGAAAACATGCTGGTTTGCATGTTTGAGTGAGAGAAATGTTGGTCAGTACTTAACATCTAGGTATTCAGTGCTGGTGTGACATGAAGTGAGCATGGAGCAGTGTTGAAATGAAGGAGATGGGGAAACTGGAGATCCCTGATAAAACCAGCTAACCAACAGTAACATCCGGCACGATTCTCAAATTCAAAAACCTGGGGACCGACCCAGCTGGGAATCTAACCCGGATCGCCCTGGTGGAAGGCGAGAGGTCTGACCACTCAATCACTACTGCCCAATCGCTGGAAAACGACATGGCCTTGAGGTTGAATATGAAACTAAGACTGATTGTCAACAGCTGTACAGAGATGGGTGAAAGGAAAAGGTTACGAGAAAACAGACATGACTGCGTACTGAAGAGAATGAAATGAAAACATATGTGAGAAAGGCAAAATATTGTTTAGATGTAAACATGGGAAAGACCGGAGACAGAGGAAGCTTCAAAAATTCAAGTACCTAGGCATAATGTTGCAGAGTAAATTTAGATGTTAAAGACAGGAAGAGAGAATAGTGTGTAAAAAGAGGGCTATACTCACGTATGCTGAGAATGGTATTAACAGGAATTAGCAGTGCAGTGAAAGAAATGCATATTACAACAGCACTGCCAATGTTAAAGAGTATGGTGATGGTGAAAAGAACCCGTACATGGAATTGAAAGTGCAAGAGTTGGAGAAGATACAGAGATGGAAAGCAAATGGAAAAAGGCTAAATGGAAAATACAAAGGCAGGCTGCCAATGACAAGGGGAACTATTGGCCATCAGTGATGAAGGAAAAAGAGGTGGAACTCATTGAATGAAAGTAGAAGAATGGAAAGGCTAATTACGATGCACTAGGTGATCGATGTAGAAGTAAGCAGGGCAAGTTAGGCTGCACCGCCAATAAGGCACGGAAAAGAGGAAGAGTGAATAATAGGCAAAAGAAATGTATGATAAACAGAAGATAAGGGCATAGGTAGTCTATATAGGAACGAGAGTGTCATTTGCTTTCGGAGGAGTTGGTGAGGGGGATTTGAAAGTTTTTGTGGTGTTTTAAACGTAATTTTTAGGGAAGGGGTTATGCCTTGCCACCACAAGTGCACAGTATTATTATTATTATTGTTATTATTATTATTATTATTATTATTATTATACTGTATTATTAATATTACCGATACTACTGGCAATGAAAAGTGGTGTAATGGCAAAAATGGTTATTTCGTGGGTAGCATTTTTTAAAATATAAAAATACTTTCCTAAGGTAGCATTTTTTAAATATAAAAAAATAATTTGTATTAGATCGAATTTGCATTGATTTACGTGGAAAGAAGATAATTTCCAAAATAAGTGTAATAAAATACTGTATAAAATTTCCCACTTTAAATAAAAAAATTACAATTTCTGCAAGACATTTTGTTAATTAGTACTGTTCACTGAAAACTGTACATTTGAGTAAGAAAATATTTACGTTTATTTTACAAGGATACAAAACTGTTGTGGCCCAAGTTTCATTGGATTGGCTGGGCATACAACAAATATTTTGATTCTTATTATAGTATTCGTTTGGCGATCTACATATGCTTAATTTAGTATCACTGGGTATGTAACTATTTTCTTCGTTCATAAGTAACTGCAAGGGTACTATTATAAAATAGAACACTTTATTGAAAGTGGAGATACGAAATTAATTTTAGTCACAATTTGTTATTTAAAATGGTGACCGCACTAAATATTAAAGATGAAAAAATTTAATAAAACTTCTATAAAAATATTTGGATAAACTTATTTTCAGGGTAGCTGAACACATCAAAATTATGAGAATGCCACGACAAACTCAAAACAATCATGTGTTGTTTGTATTAGTCCTCCTGTAGTTCACAACATCTCCCAAATGACAAACTTATCACATACAAGAAATCAAAATTGTACAAGAAGAATTTTTTTTGGTAATTGATTACCTCCATATCACTAGTATGTAATCACTGTATAATGTAAATATATATAACTATTTGCATATTCAGATTAGCTGAGAAGCAAATATACGTATCCTACTAACTACTATGTCAATTTATTAAGTTTCCTATTTAAACTATATAAAATCTTAGTAAAAAATTAATGTTAATTTACAGTACAATATTGATATGTTTAATTGGTATTAGAAGTGAGTAAGAGATTTTGTTCTACACATAACAATTAGGTATTTATCGCTGGTGAGGGGGGATATGTTGCGAGTATAGAGCAGCATCGGAATGAATGGACATGTGAAATGGGAAGTTCCCGAGAAAATTCGCTGATTTGTCTTAGGAAATACCTCCATTTGTTTCAATACAAGTAAGTTCATCAATTGTAAATGTTAATTCAAATGTGCGATTACATTATTGTACAAGTAAAGTAACCAAAACAGAATGATACTAAAAATTCTTCACACTTGTTCCCTTGAAAATAACCTACATTGATAGCAAATCAAGGAAAGCAAGTATTAAATAAATCACATATACATTATACTAATAAGTATTGTCCTAAATACTACTGCACTTTGCACCACATTCATAGATAAAACGTCTAATGTCGCTGCATAAGAAATGTAAATAAATAGAAAGGTTAAAGAGATATAGCAAAATTTACGAATTGAGTATGGTGGAACAGCCTCCAGTGTAATGGAAAACTTGTTTGAAAACCTGGCTATGCTCAATCGGGAAAATTATATAAAACATGAGATCGATCAAAGGGATTACGCAGGTGAGAATAACATTTTGATAGGAGGCTATGCTTACTACAGGAAAACTACGATACTAAAATAATATGTATAAGCAAATTGGTTCAGGCAAGGAAAGTAGACAAGACTTATCTTGCGATATTCTTCTGGAGTTCGCTGCGTCGCTCGTACCAATTCATAATTCTAGATCCTTAAATTTTTATTAACTTTTTAGAAAAGAACAATCAACAACAACATAAATTCCTTATTATTTTTCCATTCCT
>PNEQ01112472.1:0-22784 GCA_003012365.1 Medauroidea extradentata
ATATACATATTCCTAGCATTTTTATAATTTTATCTCATTTTGACTTTGTCACTTTTGGCAGTAAACCGACGATATATCATCTCACTAATCTCAGGTTTGGGGCACCAAATACGTTTCCGCGAAACCTTTACCCTCTGAAACTTTGTAATGTCAATAAAGTTAAAGTGAATATTTTGAAAATATATAATTGAGGGCACCGCCACCAATGGTTGAGCACAGGGTGAACAGATGTTTCTCATTCGATTAACCTCTTACCTTAGGTGTCTGTAATTACCCCACAACCTCAAATAGGCAAGGCTATAAATAAAGCCCAGGCGAAGTCACTGTTAGTGGCAGGGACAAACTTAAGACTGCTTTTCGCGTGGACGCTATAGCTACTTATCCTGCTGCAGAATTAGTTCAACTAGCCGCTTGGACACTCTAACACTTGACGACTGAAGTACTAATCTTGTGTACAAAGAGGTTTTTAAATTAAAGTAAATATTATCAGTTACAAATAATACTCGCGAGCAAAGCCGCGGGGGACTGCTAGTTACATTATAAATTTCAATTGAAAAAGTTAACTATCTTGAGGTGTCCATGGAGCAATAATACTAATAAAAGTTAGACATGCTGTAATATTATTACACCACCATAGTTTGTCTTTTCTTAAGGTGTGCCGATTAATGGGGAGTAGGCGCACGTACTGGTGCATAGCATTTCAAGAATTTGAAATGGAAATTAGGCATGTAACAGGCCAGAGTAACCGCGATGCAGACCTTTTAAGCAGGATAGGGATTTGACCGACCCAATTAGTGCTAAGATGATGAGTTGGTATTGCCTAAATAAGGGGATTTTATTCAGGAAAGCAGACTAGGAGACCGGTAGCTGGAGAGTTTGTTTGCCTAGCTCATGGGTTAGGGCACTGACTTTGCATGTCCACAAGATTTCTGGACATTTTGGGGAGAAGAAGACCCTCTGGCTTATCCAGCAGAGTTATCATTGGGGAAATATGGCCCGTATTGTCTGGCAAGTAGTTAGCTGCAGCGGGATGTGTCAGAAGGCGAAGATTCCTAACAGAACTTGGGAAGGGCCGTGGCAGGCCATCATCCCAGAACACCTCCTGAACCTTTTGTCCGTGGACTCATATGGACATTTACCGGATTTGAGGGGAGGAGTTAAATATTTATTTATGGTGTTGGATGTCTTCACTAAACATGTCAGATGCTATGCTATTAAGAAGGCTACTGCTGCTGTGTGTGTGAGGAGATTGGTTAAGAGCATTTCCCACAGTTCGGTACACCGAAGCGTGTACTCAGTGACCATGGTACACAGTTCACCGCTGACATGTGGAAGTGAGAAACACAGTAGCTGGGTTAAGGCTGTTCCATTGATTAATGATTTTTTTTTTACCTTGACATTGTCCATACCGTATAAGAATTCCATTATTTGACAGATCATAAAAAAGTAGGGCAATGTGAACAAAACACTATGTATCCTTCCACCTTTATGTGCTTTCCAGCTGACAATCAAAACGTCAACAGTAAAGGTATATTATAATTGCAATAACATTTAAAGTGTGTTGTGATTTTCTTTACATTTTTTTTTAGATCTCAGACAAATAATTTATTTTCAATACTAGAAGCGCATTAATCTTATTAGGGTTAGGTGGGCAATGTTAATGGAATTACTTCAAAATACAGCTATGGATAGCCTACTTTACAGATATTAAGTTAATACAATTATTTCAAATTTAACTTTTTCTTGTATATTTTTCTAAATTTGATCAAAATTGTAACATTTAATGGCGTTACCAGAAGTAAACAAACATGTATGGGCAACTTATGTTTTCTACCTGACATCTAAAAAGATTAAATAATAGTAGCTTATTTGGTTACTGCAAACTGAAGTTGCACGAGCTTATTACAGTGCAAGCAAACGTACTTAAACTTTAATAATAATTAAAATAGGCTAATTCATGCAAGAATTATTACAAATATTTTTCGTGTTGCATTTAATTTGGTTCTGCACTATCAGATCATAAAGCCGTATAGGCCTAGTTTAAGTTCCCAGTTGTAGACTATTAAACAAATTTACCTTTTGTGGTAGGCCTATCTTTGAAATTTCAGTGTTAGCCTATTATAATCATCTGACTATTGTAGGCTATATAGCAAAAATTTGTGCTCTCACAACCTAAACGGAAATAATAAATCAATAAAAAGCGTAAGTAATAAACAAACGTGGGTAGGCCTAATTGCCCAGGTAAGATTTAAATTTTTTGTTGATTAGTTAACATATGTCATCAAACCAGTACACTTTAATGACCGGGAAATATATAGACGTACGTCTTCTAGCCGTTTCTTTTGGTAATATGTAGGCCTAAATTTTTGCAGCTGACAGTAAGCACAAAATCTCACGTGGACTTTATATTAACCACTTACTTGCTTAAAACAAAAAAAAACACGGACATTTTCTTACAAAAAGAATTTATTGAGCCGGTGCCTTGAAAAAGCATGTTTACGTAGAAGACTACAACAAGAATCGTAGGTGCTTACCCACAAATTCTGTTAAAATAAAAGTTAGGTAATATTTTAAAAATTTTATTAGCACTTTTGTCTGGACGGATTATGTACTTCTTATTTAGCGAATGTTTTTATAGACATGCCAGCAGAAGTTCCTGGCCACGTTCCGTTACTGCTGATTTCACTGATTCAGTAATCTCAGTAACGTCAGCAGCAGTTCCGAAACTGCTGAGATCACTACCAGTCATTTTCGCGGGCTTTCGTGTAAGCTCCCTGTGCGAGGCTAGACGACTACTGAGATTACTGGAGCTGCAGAGGTTGTGTAGTGTCAGTGAAATAAGTGATGGCGAGAGTTTTAAAAATGAGTGTACAACTTATGGATGTTACGAAGGTTGGGAGATATAATTACAGGATTTTTGTGTCTGTGGGACATGCACACCAATATAACTAAAGTAATACAAGATCAATGTAACCATATGTATGTGTATATAAGTAAAGTATGTATACATATTAACAGAAGAGGTTAGAACGACCATGCACTCGTAAACTACCCGCGTTTTTGGGTATAATACGATTTAACAAATTGTGTTTCAAGCCAAATTGGTTCTCTTATATCAGTTGATTCAATTTGTTGTTTATATTTACAACCTCTTTCATTACTGTATTGCCGATCGTTCCGAAACTATTCTCACTGAGACTAAACATGATTTCCACTAACACTGAAACTGTCCCGATACTACTGGCAGTGAACTCAGTAATCTCAGTGATTTCAACAGTAACGGAACGCGGCCCCTGTCTTTCGAATCATGTCTTAATATCCCATTGTAGTTAGCGATTACAAGCCACGTATTTTAATCCCTGAATTGCAATATATTACAGTTACATACATGCACAAAATATGAAAATAACACCGTACAAGAATCTCAAACGAACACGAACACACAAGAAGCTCAACCTGAAACACTCGCAATGCAAATGGCCGTCCTTTGTTTTGGTTGCCGGACATCATAATATCCCATTGGCGATTACAAGCTGAGTTTTATAATCCACACATTACAATATATTACATATATGCACAGAATAATAAAGTTAACACATTATAAGAATTTTAAACACATGCGAACGCGGTAACGTTTCACACTCGCAAATGGCCGTGCTTGCTTTGTTTTGTTACAGGTCGACTGATAATGGTGCGGTTGTTTGTAAATTAGTTATAAAATTGCGCGATTTGAATACAATAAAATAGTTAACTGACTAATGCTGGATACGAAGCTGTGTTATTATATTACATTTCCTCCAAAATGCGTACTTATTTTTCACGTATAATACACACTACTTTCAGCGTCAGCGATGGAAGGTAACCAATTTGTTGATCAGGACTGCCACTACTACTTCATCAGATCATACGGTCACGACCTGTTGTTTTAAATGGTTGCCATGTATCTGGCACGTGTTAAAATTATTGGTATCATCGACTGTCAAAACACGGAATTCTTACATGGGATAGACAATAGTACAGGGTTTTCGCCAGTAAGTTTAGTACAGGGCACAGTAGTACGTGACCCACTATCAGCCAGTCTAGAATTTCCAGCTGAAGAAGTACTGGATTTTTGCTGCAAGGAGACTAAAAAGCTGTTCCTTCTTTTTAATGGTCCGTTTGTTATATTTGAGGGAGACAAGTACAAACTCACGGGAATTAGGAGACCCAACACAAGATAGTAAGGTGAACAGTGTTTTCAGTTTGTATCTTTTTACGCATTACTCCCTGCAGCTTAGATCAGTTCGACTCTCTCGCATTTCATTTTTTATCTCTGCTATTAACTTGCGGTTCTCTGCTCGAAGTACTTGTAACATGGCCTGCAAATTCAAGGTTCCCGGGGTCAATTGCAGCACAGACTCCAAATTGATGCTTTCGTTCGAGTTCATCGGACTATTTATACTACCTGGAAACCAAAAGTTTTCGTCACTATTCATATGCTCATTACCCGGGCCAAAGTCTATCTGTCAAGCAGCACGCACACAAATCCCACCCTGCTCATCCATAATGAGAATCACGTGGGAACCGGCATGAGTACACAAAAAAAAAAAAACAATACTGTACTTAGTAGGGCCCATCCTTAATACCATTACACGCAAGAAGAAAAATAACTGCACATGTAATAAACGTACGTAAAGCTATCACTAAAATGTGCATCTTGCACACATCCCTCACATGCACGTGACGTGCACTCGCAGCAACTCAACAAAAGAAAGTGGAAGGGAAACGAAAAGGAACAATCTAACACCATCTGTGATGACTTAATACTGAAATCACAATGCTCATAGCACTAAATTGTTTCCTTCCCCTTCTGATACTCGCACGTGCCTACCAGCTTGCATTCGTGCACACACACAGGCATGCATTCACAGGGCATTAACAACCTGTACAAGTCATTAACAAAAGCCTGTACTAAATATTACAGAAAATATTTGACGGTACACACCACACTTGCGGACACAAACAACACATAGTCACCCAATTACATACTAAATAGAACTATGCAGTCCTTCGTCGCCCGGTACCATTGCCCGGCTTACCTGTCCCTTTCTCACGCGCTACCTACAGCTTAGTAGGCAGGTGGCATTGGCCAGTAGGGTATTCGAGGCCGACTTGAAGATCTAGTTAGTTATCTCGGTGTCACTGGTGGCGGCATTCTAACCGCCGGGATGACGCTGCACGTTGAGGCAACTTGTGGACTGCTGACTGCATAGCTGGTGCTTGGCTGTCCTCAGCTATTATCTGCTCTGCGCTCACTCTCTCTCTCTCGTGTTCCCTTGTCCTCCATGTGCTCAACGACCATGTCATCAGGAAAATTGTGCTTTTGGCAGCCAAAACAACAAAAAAAAGCACTAAACCGAGATCATTAATTTTTAGCAGTTCACGCTCCTGTTTAAAGTTCCCGCTCGACGTTACAAAGTTATCCCCGTCGGACCTGACCATTCTGCCATGTGGGTGCCTTTCCCTCGAAATGGGCCGACACACTCAGCGCACGTCCTGTCCCTTCAAAGGACGAGCAACAAATGGGCTGAGCAGCTGACGCGACTGCAGCGCACCAACCAGCACCCTTATCCCCCCCCCCCCCCGCAATCACTTCCGGGAACTTTTGTGCACTAAGATACTCTGATTTAAAATTAAATTATTTGAACAATTTAATAAGTCTGATAAAAAAAATTAAATTACTATTTTACAATATTATCTGAGAATACTTGGCGGTAATTAAACATTTCAACAGAAAGAGGAAAAAAAAAGACTTACCACACAAAGAACAGCAACAGACTACCATACAATGAAAAAATTATCACAACTCATTGATTGCTTAAAATAATATTGCAGTGAAATTCCACACAAACATATGACCAGACAATATCAGTCCTACTGGCAAGCCAGGCAACAACAATAGTAACAAAAAAAACTTAAGGGCTGTAAAAAAACACTACTTATTAAAAACTACATGGGTAACTGGGTTCTACCTGCCTTATCACCCTTGAGGCCCTTATGTGCATACTGGCATACCTTCAGGAACCTTAATCCTCGCAATGAAAAAGTGAAAATTAAAGAATTTAAATAAATGTGTTTAGTAATATATATATATATATATCCAGCATGGCTAGTCACTTCACACTTGTTTTTTCCAGCCAATAATGTGTACTGTACTTGTTTAATGATATGTATTACTAAAATTATTTTAAGCTGATCTTGGCAATTAGGCCTACCCATATTTGTTTATTATTACTTACGCTTTATATTCATATATTATCTCCACTTAGGTTGTGAGTGCAGGGTGTCTACCAGATTGTAAAAGTAAAATTTAGTGACTTTTTAGTGACTTTTTCTTGAAAAACTGTTCAAACTGAATTAATTAATCATTTTTTTTAACAAGTGAAACACGGCCGACAATTTTCATTATGTTTCCTCCAATTGCTGATAGCGCGAAGCATATTTAATTTTAATATGTGTAATTAATATACGTATACCTAAATTTAAGTAGTCTTTATGAAGATGACAATGAAAACTAATATACAAACTAATTATTTATTTTACTTCTAAAGTGCACGAGAAATACTAGTAGTGTAAACATGCACGTTTGACAAATGATTCGACAAGAATCAAATAACCTAAAATAATTTTCGTGACTTACACCAAAATATACTTCAAATTAGTGACTATTGTGGGACTTTCGTGACCTTTTTCACAATTCGTGACTTTTTCGGGACTTTTATGACTTTAGTGACCTAGTAGACACCCTGGAGTGCAATTTTTTGCTATGTAGCCTACAAGAAATATTTTTACAAGTTTTTTAAGTATTGTGAGTGGTACGATACGACTATGATAACAACACTGTAATTTAATTTCTTTTAATTTCAAAGGTATCACAAAAGGTAAATTTTTTTTTTTATATTCTACTGCTTGAAACTTAAGACATACATATTTCTGTTCTGATAGTGCAGAACCAAATTGAAAGCAACAAGGGAAATACAGTAGTAGTATTAATGCTTGTATATGTATTATTTTATTTTTTGTTTTAGTTTAAAGATCTTTGTTTGCATTGTCATATGCTCTTGCAACTTCAGTTTGTTGTAACCAAATAAGCTACTATTATTTCAACTTTTTACGTGTTGGGTAGAAATAAACAACCAGGAGTAACAAATAATATATAAATTACCCATACATGTTTGTTTTATTTTTGGTAATTCCCTTAAATGTTACAACAATTCTGAAAACATCTAGGAAAGTACAGTATGTAAGAAATATTCTTAAATATTGAATGATTATATTAGGTAACTTACCATCTGGATAGTAGGCTATTCATTACTGTAATTTAACATTAACAACACCTATGAATGTAGTTTTGTACAATAAACAAGAATGTTGTAACTTGTTCAATTCCTGATGGAATCTGGTGAATCATGGATTAATTGTTATTGACACTAGTAAGAATAATTTGCAGCCAGTATTGATAACAAATTACTTGCCTGAGATCTAAAAAATAACCAAAAGAAAATCACAACAAATTTTGGATTTTATTGTGATCATATACTTTAATAACTGTTGACATGTTTCAGGGCTAAGAACTAAATTTTTCCTTAAAAAGTTGATTTAGAGACCACAAATGAAAAGAAAAAAGAAAAAAATTGACCTATTTAGTGATTTATTCTCTTTTTTTAGACATTCATACTATGTGCTACACAAAAACCAAATAATTACATAATTCAAAGCAAGCACCAATTATAATGAATAAAAATATACTAGGCCTATACAAAAACATTATAAGTAGCTAAATAAAACAAAAATTACCTTGATATCAAAAGAAGTTGAAGAATTCAAATATTGACTATTGAAATAAACAAATAAAAAATTATGCAGAGAACTGTATTAAGCTCACAGAAGAACTGTAAATAATTACTGCTTGGTGGCAGCTTCTATAGGGTTGCAAAATTGCAGACTTTTGTCATCATGACAAGGTGTAGAACATGCCAAAGCAGACACCTGCTCTGACTCAATTTGCGATGCGTTACTTTCATTTGGTGGTGTACAACTGCTGGATGACGGCAACTCCAATGGTGTCAAAGCACGTGATGTATCCAAGTTGTTTAAATCTCACCTAACTTTACTAACCTTAGAGATTACACACACTACTAGCACTATTTTTTATGTCAAAAACAAGACACTGCAAGGCATTAAGTTTTAATTTTACATTATTTATATGTTTTTTCCTGTGCAATGCTGTGCGGCAGACTGAAACCCTTTTCCAACACTAACAGAAACACAACATATAGTATAATAAATTTCATCTTAAAAACTTTTTGTTTCTATTTGGAAATCTTGTGCCCTAAAGTATCAGTTTTTTTCCAACCACTCTGCTCTAAAATGACACCCCATAATCACTCAATTTTTACCGAAACAGTCACCATGCAAGTTAAAATAATTTAAAACCAAACACATGGCTAAAAACTAATTCATATCTGGTAGCAATTTTGTCAACATATGTTAATAAATTTTGCTGCACACTAAAAACGCAAATACCAACTACATCATAATTTTTATGAGTTGCATCACATCTTAGAAAACTATAATGCAAATGCCCATTAAAAAAAAAAATCTCAAATCCAAGACAAGGATATTTTATGTTAAATGTGGTACACTACTTGTATACATACATACTGAAATTATTGTATTAAACAATATTCCAAGGCAAACAGAACATAAACTACGTACTAGAAAAATTACCAAAACACGTATCACAAGTGTTATCTGTTTACATCGAACATAACCACGCATCTGTAGCGAAGCAAAGTTCACACCACTTACTGCACTTTCATTCCTCTATCAAACAAATTTGGTTACAACAAACAAGTAATTCTGCACTCGCATGTAAATACAATACTTTCGTACACATGCAAAACTATGGTACATGCTACTAACCTGCACGTTACCGCTAAAACACGCCTATTGTTTCGTGTATATAAAATTGTCATGGAAATTTGAATAGCAACTCTGATGCGCTTTTCAAACACTAGCATCAAGCACTTCATGGGAGGTTAAATAAAATTTCTGCACTAGAATGGGACACATAAGCAATGTGGTTTTATTTTCATTCTTTTTAAAATATTATCCAAAAGTTTTTAGCTAGTTCTGCATTCGTGAATCAAAAAACTGAGATAATTTGTTTGTTCATTTAACCCATATATCATAATTTTTAAAATTGTATTACATGAGACTAATCAAAATCACCAACTCACTGCAGTTAAAGGCAACCAAATGATGGTGGTGTCCATATTGCTGTGCTATGAAGGGCATAGGAACCTAAATTATTTATCAACTTTTGTAATGTATAGTTGTTAGTCATCCTAGTTTTAGGCCAGTAAAAATATAACTGAAGTTTATAGTTTGCGTGTCACAAATGTTCAAAGATTTTTTTTTGTTCCTTGTAGCCAAAATATCAATAGCTAATCAACTTAATTTGGCTTTATTTTGAGGAATTTCACAAGTTTATTACACAAACTATCAATAAACATGACTTTATTTTTTTTTAAATTTCTTAAAAAGAATTGTCAGAAAAATCATAAAATTAAACTGTTAGTAAATCTATGAATATGAATTAAAACTGGAATAGGAGAAGGAGAAAAAAGTACTGGAATGCATGAATATACTGACATACAATACAAACAATAAAAACCTGGTGTTTAGCAACAAAAAAAAAATGATTACATGACAATCACGTGTGATACATGCAACCCAGCACTCAGATAGTGCCAGGATGTCTGGTTGGATTTTAACCCTTCCTCCCCCTGCCACCAGGTCCTCCTCGCTGCCTTCCCTGAGCGTGTATGTGAGAGGCTGTCTACCTAAGTTTCACGCTGCAGTGTTAATACTTCTACGAAACTTTACCTTGGAATGTTGATCCTCACCATTTTGAAATGAGGTTTTTACAAACTGTATAAATAATTCAATTTAAATATTTTTATAATGTATAGGGATTGACGAACCTCCAGTGCATCTATTTGTAAATCACGTTAACGCTCGCCCCAATTTTTAAAACTTACGCATTTTTAACTTAAAAGCCCTAACCTTTGCCCGCACATTGCCGATTACACTGTTGCAATTTATTTTGATACATACTAGTCCAATATTTTAGCATGTAAGAGTGTATATCGCTGCCTTTATTTATAAAACAGCACATACCTTTTTCAATGTTATCCAGTGGGCATTTCAGTGTATTATTGCCGCCGGCAAGATTCGTTAAACGTGTCGTCGTCAGCGGCTTGGCCTTCGGGCCGGGTCGACCTGGCACACCCTCTACCTCTCTCCCAAAAGGGTTGTGGGCCAACCGGCACACCGAAATCCCCCTGTTGTGGGCAAACCGGCAAACATAAACCTTCCTACCACATCACAGCTACCCTTGCCAGGCCGACTCGGCATGATCACTAAGCCCGCACGTCCGCACCTTAGCTTCGTTTAAGCATGGAGAACCTCAATTTGCATGCTCTTCAAGCAGCTATGCCTCAGTAAGTGTGTCTCTTGCTTTCAAGAATTAAATTGTAAAGTGTTGTCACACGCTTGCAGTTCACGAGCAAGATTCTATTGCTTTATCACATATTTCACTGGCCCGTAGCACCATACAGTCAATCAGTTATCGGACCTAGTTCATAGTTTACCACTGGTTTAATTTGTAAACAAAGTGGTGGTTTAGCGCTTGTGCAGTGCGAGCTAATGTGGCGCTTGAGTGAACACTGTGACGCATCTGTTACATTCATAGTCCTGGTGAATTGGTTGGATGAGAACTGTATGGTGTTGGTACACACACAGTTCCTGTTGAAGGCCGCTACTTTCTATGTGGCGCGGCACTCGAGGCAAACGAGTGGAACTGTCCCTGTTCCCGCCGGCACTTTCTATTAGCGGCCACTGTTGCACCAGTGGTGAGTGATGACGATGATAACTGCTCAGCAACTTACAATTTATTGTGCCTGGATAGAAGCTTTGTCCCATTTTTTTGTTATTAGTGAATATCAAGTTTAGGTACTCATCGTGTACCGGCCAAAGTATTGATTTTAGACATACAGTATTTGCCGGCATATAAGACGACTGTTTTTACATATTTTTGGCCTTCAAAAATTGTTACTCGTCTTATATGAAGGTGCAAAAATTTTTGATAACCTAAAAACCGTTTCAAAACTAAGCTGTAAGCTGTGGAGTTGTATGATGTTTCAACGAATTGCGTTTTTCGTCGCAAATGAAAACGAGTGCGCCGTTTTTTTAATAAAATTTACGGTACAAAATTTTGATGAGCGTCATTCAGAATAAAGGACACTTTCTCGCAGCGAAGCGGTGACCGATGCAGCTGGAGCTCGTGCCGAGATACTTTGTCTCGCCAGCCTACAACTCTCAGGCGGAGAAAACGAGGATCTAGGTCCACATGCTTACATCCTTTGTCCGCAAGCATAAAAAAACTCTCGGGCGGAAAAAACGAGGATCTAGGTACTGTACCACACATTCGTGTGTCTACTGTCTAGTGCTAGGCTGGCAGACAACAGCGCACAGAAATGCAATGACCTTATAAGCAGCTGTTCAGTCCGGCGTTGCCATGTAGTGTACGACGTGCCTCAGTCTGGAATTGCCAAGTCGCGCACACCTTTCGGCAGCTGATGATATCGCAGACGACACCGTGCATTTCCTTGGCTCTTGGGCGCCCGGAGGGCAGTAGCAGCCAATGTTATTTGTTTATGTGTCTACTATGATGTTTATATGGCGGAAATAAATGCACTGAAAATATTTAAACTATATTTTTAATGTTTCTGGCAAAGGAAAAAAAAAATTTTCTTCTGGGAATTCCTAAATTAGTAATTTACTTTTTTTCAAGATTTTGTACCTTCAAAACCATGACTCGTCTTATGCTGATAAATACGGTACAGTTTACTGATGAAAAATGTTTCTAGTAACGTTCTAAGTCATCCTATGTAAAAAAAAAATGTTGTTAGGTTAAGTTTTTTAGATTAGTTTAGGTTGTTAGGTTAGTTTACATTAGTTTAAGTTAAAGTTAGATTAGGTTAGTTTTAATTAGATTAGGTTAGATTAAGTTAGGTAACCTAACCAGACCTAATCTAACTTAAACTAACCTAATCTAACTTATACTAATGAAATCTAACTTAAACTAACCAAAACTAACTAAAACTAACCAAAACTAACTTAAATTAACCTAATATAACTTAAACTAACCTAAACTAACTTGACTAACCTAACAACCTAACTTAAAAACCTAACCTAACAAATTTTTTTTTTACGTAGGACTACTTAGAATGTCACTAGAAACATTTTTTATCAATAAACTATATGTCTAAAATCAATAGTTTGGCCGGTACATGATGAGTAGCTAAACTTGATATTTACCATTTGTAGTTCTAACCAAGATGTTTCTGGTGTTCCGGCCTTTTTGGCAAATCTTGGCACTTAAGTTGCCATTATTTATCTTTATACGTAATGTAGCTAATCAATATATTTTGATGTAGTAAAACTGTAGTGCTACATTTTTTTTTTAAATCTTTCTTGAGGTTGTTTCATCTGTAATTTCGCCAAGTGATTCTCTTCGCCCTCATCTGGTAAGTAATTTTCATACGAGAGGTTTTATGTTCTATTTTAATTAACATCTATAATTTTCTTTTGGTAATTTCTGTGTAGCGAGGGTTCGCATCCTGGACGATTCACATCTTGGAGTATTCACGTCCTGGCCTATTTTCGACCCGGCCTATCCACATCTTGCCCTTTTCTCGTCTTGGCCTATTCACATTCTGGACTATTGACGAGCTGACCTGTAGTCTCTACTAAAGACGTCCAGTCATTCTGGCCTATTTTGGGGCATTTTCTTCGCTCGCTCTTTTGTCTTCTTTGTTTTGCCGCTGAACTGGGAAACATGAAGCCATCCCAGCGTGCTGTACTCTTCTACTGCGTGACTTTAAACAGATAAGCCGCAACTAAAGTTGTATATTTGAATCTATAAATTAACAGCTGTTACACTTACCTCTTTTATGTAATATTTTGTATGTTTTTAATAGTTAATTTGAATTAAATAACAATTAAAAATTTTATAAGGCCAAACGGATGCATCCAATTTACTTGTAATTTTTTTTATTAATTTATTATGTCATTGATTCTGACGTACGGTATTTATTTAGCCTATAGAACAGGCATTTATTGTTTCGATAATTTTATTGTGAATTTAAGAAAAATAATAGTTGTATAATAAATTCACTATTTTCATTTAACTGTACCTGCAAGATTTCGGCTTCTTAAAATTTCAGTACAATTGCAATGCTAATGGACTTTTCATCAATGTTAATATTTTTGTGAAGTTTATTTAAAAAAAAAAAAAAAAGAAAGAAATATTTAATATTACAGTAAATATTAAACCACGAATTTCAGAGTTCTCATTTAATATATTTTCCTCTGGTGTGTATTGTTGATTATGGCGAGAGAGCCTATTTATTTATTTAAATAATTATTTTTCTTTGCCCGTTGCGTATGGTGGCCCAGCATTTATTTAATCGTGCATTGCGTCCACGCTGATATTGTTTGTTTACAACAGCTTCCTCTGGTTTTTGTGTATTTGTTAATGTGCCACCTTCTGTTCTCTTCATGTTTTTATTGGTGGGCATTTTTAGTGTTTATTTGCCAGGGACTGTTGTTTTTTCTTTATGATTAATGGCTACTTAAAAATAATTCATCAACCTACCATTCGCACACAGCGCACAACTAAGCTCTATCCCCTAAGCTGTATGCGATTGTTTGGAGTTCTGCATATTATACTGTAGTTACTGCGGAGTTACCGAATAAATAAGTAGTAACAGAAGCGACAAGACGTGATATTTATCATACTCCTTTTCCTCTATGGATTGTCATAGCGTCGGAGTTCGTAGAAGTTTGGTTAGACTGCAGTTTAATATGGCCTATTTTATTTTCTGGGAGGAAATTGACACGTAAGTAATGTCACATTTACCATTTCTAATTATGTAAATAAGACACAATCAAATTACAGTAGTTCTTTAAATATAAGCTGTTGTTTGAACCAATGTTTCAAATTCCATATGGCTTTGTTTACTCTCCTTTATGCCCCGAGATCTGGTACAATAACAATGGTTAAAAATCCACATTATGTCGCTTCTAATAGAAGTACTTATTATCTGATGTTGAGCCTTCATTCGTCATGTTTACCATTTTTAAATATTTAGGAAATATACAAACTAATTACAGTATCTCAAGCACTACAAGTGGTTATATAAACCAATGTGTCTAATCCACTTTCATGTACGCCCCGAGAGCTGGTACGGTAATAATGAAAAAGCTTTCCTTGTCGCTTCTGTTACTGCTTATTTATTCTGTGGCGAAGTGTCTGCCTAAGAATTTAAGCACAACTTAACGACCTAGCTAGGTACCGCAATTTATATACTTTGGTACCCACGAGCTGATACTTAATCCACTAAGGATGATGGTTACAAGGCTACATTGTGCAACACACGTAGTTACACCTAATACTCCTTACCACAAAATGAAGTTACATGATTAAAGATTCAACAAAGCCTGTAGTTTGAGAGGCTTCACTTCTCCATGCCAGCGCTCCCTTACACTTTCAGCCTGCACTGCCATGACGCCCCAACTGATTACTTAGCCGGCCATCTAAAGGTGACCGTCCATAAGCTCCGACGTATAACTGTCTTTTTTGGGCGGACACCTGGACTTACTCAGCCAAGTGGCAGAGTCATACACAGGATCTGACTTGTGTGAAAAACTGGTTAACCAACATTTATATTGATAGAAACTTACGTGAACACAATTACTGGCAATTTTAAACAGGATTTTATCACACAATAACAGCTGAATATTTATTATTGTCAAAAATTGGGAGCATGCTGCATCATCAAACTGTCCCAGAGCACCACCTTTTCAGAGTTCTGTTGCGCACGGCACTACCACCCACGAAGATACACTAATGGGCTGCTGACCTAGCTGCATACTGTCACTTCTCTGTAAGTGCCTGCAAGTATCTGAACTATGGCCTGCCTGCCTGATGAATAACATCCCAATAGCTTTGATCTATGAGCATACTTGAAATTTTCAAAATCCAAATGAAGCAAAATACAAAAAAAAAGTTACGTAGAAAAGTTGTTTGAAATTAAATTATCTTTAAAATGAGTCTGAACACGATACAAATCAGATGAAATTGACATGTAAAGTTTACTATTTTTAAACTTACCTTAGCAGTTAAATTAAAATTTTGAATAAAATAAAACAATAATTTTTCTCCCAGCATCCCCAATTAAAATGTTGGATTCCGTAGTATAAATCTTCACATTTGACTAAATAAAAAAAAACTGAATTGTTTCACACACACAAAAAAAATTAATCACGTATTACTACAAAAAAATTGAAATTAATATATGATAAGAAACTGTGTAAGGGCTACATGCCAGTGAAGGTCACAACAAGAGGCATTGAGGAAGGAAGGAAGGAACGGCAAGAGAAAGAGAGGAAGGCCAGGCGAAGAGAGAAGGGGGCAGTTTGAATGCAGTCAAGGTCATGGCGCCCTGTTGTTGCCAGACATCTATTGATCGGACAGCACTTGCGCAAGCACTGTTGCCAGCTGTGTGCCCGCGCTCTAAGCTAACTGCCGCCTGGACTGAATTACACACATTGTTACGTGGTGTGATCTAAGACATTAACTGAAACTAATTACTAAGACCTGTTTTATAATTGGCTTAAATATTTTAATTTAGAGTTAGATATCTGTTTATCTACAGCACAGGTGAATGATGTGTAACGCACAGTATTTACATGTCAAACAAATGGAACATGTTAACAAGCAGATTGTAGTTTAAAAAAAAGTTTGACAACAACGCAACAATTGATAGCTAAAATATTAAAATGCACGGTACAATTATAATGAAAATAAGGGCACCATATTTTTACGTTTTGTGAAAACAAACAAGTAATCTGTGACCAATCCATTCAAATTATAGTTAACTGTCATTCATTGTTATCAGGACCACATTCTGAACTTCTAAACTCACTATCAGACGCTCCACTGAGGTAGCATTCGGAGCTGTCCATTGGGTTTGGAATACTACACTAAAAAAAAAAAAAGACCTCAGAATTATGGAACTTTCGACTGCATTCCCAGCCACACTTACCCAAGCGACTAACTGTGAAGCCAAATGATTTTTCAGCTTACCAATCTTGGTCAGCTCACTATCTCTTGTTGTAAGCCACATTGTAAAGATACAGCTGCGCCCCAATTTAACGAACTTGCGAATAACGAAAAGAGTGAATTAACTAAATGATTTTTAGGAACCTTCAAAAAATAACAAAAAAAAATAAATGTATTAAATTGAACCATCAGAGCTCGCTGAAGGTACTAGGAATTCATTTAACCAAATTGGAGAAGGTCTCCAAAACTCCACACTTAAGGTGCACATCCACCACAGGGCAAGCATTTTATGTCAACATTTACGCTCGAGGCAATGGAAACAGGCAAGCTAATTACCAATGAAAAAATGCAACGTTTTAAGAAGCTAAATGACATATTTTCTCTTAAAATAAGCTTCCTCCGCACTCGTCATCATGATCCACAACATTTTTATTACACAAACTCTAAATTTCACAATAGAACCAGAATAACATTTAAATACTACAACTGTTATTTATAATCGGTAAATACCTGAATTATTACTTTACAAAAAACAATGGAAACAATTACAATGGCACAATTTTCACTTAATCAGTTTACTAAACCTTAGGCATTCCTTCTCGCCTCACCTCTAAACTCGTTAATCCTTATTACATCATCAATAAAACTACGCTTAACGTATTTACCGCTATTTCACCAATCAAAAGGCTAGCGAAACACACAAACTCTCTCAATTGAGCCCACCACAATTAAGCAAACATCCTCATTCATTATTTCCTTTGTTAACGCCTCCCTTTCGAGGAACTCTAAACCACTCGAGCCTCAGCATTGATTTCAGATTCAATGCAGTTCCCAGTCGCTTTAACCACACTCTTCGAACCCAGTCAATAACGAGCTCACTCGTCATCCAAACATTTTCGTTGGCCCTCATGATCAGGTTATGAGGAAACGTTTCTTTAGGCACAGTTTTCCGGCACGGAATTGCATATGGCAATAAATTGTGTCCGTCAGCGGTGCACGAAAGTATAACAATCACACGAGTTTTCTCATTCCCCGAAGGTACGGATTTTCCCTTCCTTAGCCTTTTTTTCTGCAACTGTATAGTTTTCTGGCATGTGGAAAAACATGGGAGTTCTGGTGTGCGTCGCTGATCTGACCCAGCAAGTAACTATTTTTTTCCCCCCACAGTTTGATAATGTACTTCTAGGAGTTCGCTAACTTGTTTTCAAAGTCAGCTGTCAATCTTAGACAGATGGATGTTCTTCGCCATTGTAATAACATGGCACGCTTCATGTATCGTGAAATCTAACTGCGTGAAGCTGTAAATGTGGTTAAAGAAATACCACTTTTGTGAGATATTTCAGAGCCTTTATTTGAATAATGTCCGACATCACTGACATAACATTGTCACATTGTCGAAGCACAAATTATGTCAGTTTTTCTTCCAGTTCTAGATATTTATGTTCCCTTAGATCCCCTAAATTACTTGCGAGAAGATTCTGCAAGTGACAGATTTTCAGTGTCTTTATGCCACAGACACACATTGCTTTCATTCACACTATACTTTCGGAGGGTTTCAGGTTTCTTTAGCGTGGTTTACTACTTTTCGTTTGAACTCTGCAGAATAAAAAAAAAACCTCTTAGTTTTACCCATTACTCTAGATACCATGAAAAGTAACCTAGCGCCCGTAAATATTACAACCGAGTATACTAGAATTACACTGATACAGTGCCATTCCTAGCGGGAAGGGGAGGAGGGAAACACCATCATCACCGCCACCACCCAGCTGGCCTGTAATAAAATAGTTTTGCCTCCTTCCTCTTTACATTACTTCCTCCTCTCAGGAATCGGCCTGTCACTAGATAATACTGCATTTCATCGCACAATCGTTACTAACGCGTAATCGTCACATCTAATTTTTGAGATGACAGAAATGGTAAAAACACTTTCATCGTATAATTGTCGCACCGCAATGTTCTGTTTACACTTCTTCGTCAGAAATGTAAACTACGCTCAAGTACGACACTATTAGAACAAAACGGTTGTGCAAGAATCAATTATAGTTAGTACCAAAATATTCCGCTGGAATGAAAGTGGAACACAGCGTTACTAGTTTAACAGTGACTCAACTCTCCCCTATCCCGTAGGGTGTGTATTGCGAGGTGGCAATTGAGGTATGTCGGTTTAGCCAGCGCCTTGGACAGCGAAGCCGAGGAGAGCCATGCACTAGCCGCATGTAGAGGTGTGGGAGGATCTCAAATATTTGGGGCACGTTTCTAAGTCACTCACCTGATCAGAATAGTTCCAACAACAGCCTCTGCTTCCTGTCGGATAGAGGTTTAGGTTTCTGGCTGGCCTCGTCACGTAATTGCTGTACTTGGCGGGGCCGAAGCAGCAATCCTATGTTAGGTGTTTTTAGCGGGCTGATTATAGGCGGCGGCCTCCTGGTCATGCGCCGCAACAATCTGCTGATCGAATTGGGATTACGCTTCCATTTGCATGATCTGCGTTACAGCGGCGCCTGCTCGTCACTAATTGCAGTGTGTATCACTTAGGTGTGCATGGAGTTCACGTTCACAAAAAAAAATAAAAGAAAACTAGGCCCCCTGCATTTTGGTGGGCGATGGAATGAGTTTAGGTTGTTGTGCTAGTACACGTGTTTGGCGGCATCGCTCCTGAGCTACTTTCTCCCTCAATCTCTGAATCTCAGGAGGAATGGATTTACTTGGGTGCTGCATGCACTGATACATTGAATGAAATGCAGAAATTCCAAATAGGCAGTTGTATTCACGTAACTTCACAAAGAACAATACCAGTTCACAGTTTTATACACATGTCTCGGATGCTGAAGCTACACAGGTCACTTAACACTTGAAATACACAAGTCTCTATACTCGGATTTAACACAGTCTCTTGGCTCGTGAATTTACCACATGTAACTAGCGTTTACGTTTGAGATTACTGATCCACACTCGGATGTTGCGCGATACTGAACTGCTCGGGATCTCGGCCTTGTGAACCAGTGGAACTTTCCATAGATAACTGAGCACGAATTCCGCTATGTGCCTCGTGGCTGAAGATGCGGTAACTAGGACGTAGGGTATGTTTGCTTTAACGCGTGTGGTGCGGATGCTGGGTGACAGAGTCTCCTCCTTCCAGGCTCTCAGCAGGTGAGGTAGGTAACAGTATGGTTCAGAAAGGCAGAGGTCTCCGTTTGCAAAAAGTCACTCCAAAGTAGTGAGGTCTGCATTTGCAAGAAGTCACCTCAGGTGTTGCGGCAGGACTCAATTTGCAAGAAGTTGACTATCAGGGATGGGTGAAGGACTCCATTTGCAATAAGACACCTCGGAGTAGGGGGTTGGCTGAAGCTGGGGGTGCTGCGAGACGGGAGTTCAGAGATGCTGCCAACAAACTCTGAAGAAACTGGGGGGTCTGGGAAGGAATAAGTCCCGTTATGTGGGTGGTAAGATGGCGGCGTGGGTGTGGCTGTCTGCTCTAAAGCAGGCATGCCACCTACCTCAACACCCATATATTTCTCAAAACAACACACACTCAACTCTCAGGAAATTTAACGTACATTTACTGTCAGGTCACATTTGAAAATTACGATGCCGTAAAAAAATAATATACAAGAATTAAATACACACAATTTCACTAGGTTTATTTTACATTTCATCATTTACGTTTTAAGGTTTGCACGAAAAACGTGTCCATCATGTAAGTTTGTTTGTTTGTTTACATACAGTGCAAAATATTTATACATCACAAAAATAAGTAGTTTTCACTCTGGATTAATTTACATGAGCAAGGTAACATAATTAAACTAATATTTACAGGTACTAGGCATCTGGAAAAGTTACATGTACAATACAGTGATTGTGCGGACCTGAGGGTATCGTGCCTGCTTAGGCCTAACCTTAAAAAGGGACAAGCTCGGGATGCGAGCGCAAAAACGTGAACGGTAACGGCGGGGCATCAACTGTCTGCCATCATGTGTGTTGAGCGCAGCCCAACTGAACGTAGTATATCTATGAAATCTCAAAATAAAAACAAAGTTTATAAACATTGCAACGGTAATAACCTGTTGCGGACTCGCAGAAGCCGAAAACAAAAACTTCAAGAGAAACGGAACATAGAAAACTACTGGATTGATCGGTTTTCTAATAACCAAAAGTGCCTATTTACCGGTAAATACTGCTAATCATTAAATATGTTCCCACCAAATGTGCATATTTAACTATGCAGAAAATTGGGTTACCAAACGAAACTAACCGAACATCCGAGCTTTAGTAAGTTATAGAAATTTAGTCATTGTTTCAGAGTTCATATGTCAATAGTTCTGCCAAAAATATTTAGTTACTATTATAAACAGGGTTATTGACGAAAAATGTTGGTTTGAAAAAAAAAAAAATTACCACGGGAATTTTCCTCAAATAATAGACGCACCTTCGATTTTTTGGATCCAATTTGATAAAAATATGCTACGATTATGCGGCAAAATACGGTACACAGCAGTCACTATAACAACTTAGTGCAAAAACAACACTTAGTCCAATTTTTTTGCCCTGTTTTTTATTTAAATGTAACGACATTGCATATAACATGAATGGTGATTCACGGCCAATGAAATTAGCATAAAATTATCGCATTATATGCCGGAATATACAGCAAGTGAATACCAAATTACAGTAAACCCCAAGTTTATGGTATGGCTAATGGCTGCGGTGATGTGATGTGTGACCATTAGTGCACTTCTTTCTCACAGTCGCTTACTGTCTGCACATGTCAGGCCATGGCCACACAGCAGCCAGCAGACTGCTTGGCATTGCAGTATTGCTTCTTATCGCAGTGTGTGTGTCGTAAGGGTTGAGTCACGGCGTACACATAGTTTCCAAGTCTCCTGCCGTGTCAATCTCAGTGCACTTGTACAGATCTACTACAAAGCAAGTATGCTGTTTGGGAAAGATAACACAGCAGGAATTCAACGTCATGGACATTAAGTGATGGCACTTTTAGACGCCGGAAAAGTGACAGTCGCTACTTTTATGTCAGGCTGACTGAAGCCTACAAAAAATTATTTTGTTTGCGCTGTGTGAATTAGCGGTAATTATATCTGTGCTGTTGAGTCTGAGGTGAATACGTTATTGCTTAGGCCATAACCTACAACCATCCCCTCTGTAACCTGGACAAATCATGACTGCTGCTCCCCTCTTTCATTCAGAGTTATCGAGAGTTCACCGTATTAGTATCTTGTAAATGTACAAAATATTAAAAAACTTATCGTAAACAATACCTGTATCTGATTGTTTAAAAAGTTTAAAAACAGAAAAAGAAAAGTTATACACGTATCACTGTAAGGGAAGATGGTAAGCCACACATCTGCGTCAAGTGACATGATTAGTGGAAGCCATTTCATAAGATTGAGATGTGCAAAGACAGTAGCTGCAGCAAGACCACATACTCGCTGTTTGCTGTGCTGCCAGTTCTGCCATGTATCAGCTGCACACAAGCTGGAGTCCATTGCCTGGTGCAACACGGCATAATGTTTTGAAATAAGTACTGTATAGGTTTTTAATAGGAGATCAATTTCTTCAGAAAAAATCTGCCTAAACCTAATCGTTATTTTATTTTTAAAAAGCATTTTATTTACTCCAGTGACAGTTAAACATGAACTTAAGGAGTAATAAAATATGAACTTTAACCAACATATTTTATTTGGGCCAAAGGAGAGTATTTTTGCAACTACGACAAAATTCTCTGCAACCGTGACTTGTCATAGTATAGAGGCTCAACTAGAATTTATTAAATAATGACAGTGAGACTAATAAAAATCAAAAAACACATAGTGAAGTTAAAATACTTTTATGCATATCCACTGAACATTGTTGAGTCAGTGAAGATGTAGAAACTAGACTGCTTGCTTCTCAAAAAGGCCATTTAGGGCGGGATTCATAGTCCCAACTTAAGCAAGAACTTCGTCAAGACAGTCTTGTTTCTTAAGAAAGCGATTTCCCAACTCCAGTTGCATAGTCGGTGTCCAGAGGATAGCTTCATGAAGTCGACGAGCTTGAATATGTGCTACTTCCGGCTTGACGAAGTAATTGCTTAAGTGGTCGAAGACACACGAACATACACGACTACATACGAGTTGGAAATAACTTTCGTGCTTTCTGTTTTGTTTCACTGGCAGTTCCATTACACGTTCGTAGCTTTTTATTTTTGATTAATTTTTAAGATGTCTGGAACATGTTCGCGGTATTACACGCATCTGGAGATAAAAGTATAGAAAATAAGCAAAGAGTAACCGATTTAAACATATATTATTTAGTAGTGGTTGCAGCATCGAAATGAATATCAGTTATACTGTACATTTTTTTGCAATAGTAAATTCTGAAATCATTTTTAGCTTTATGTTTGAAAAGGTATAACTATTTTGATATTACGGTACTTTAGGTTAGCGATTTAATGGACTACTATTACTGAATGCAAAGACGAATATCTTTCTAACCTCGTGTTTGATTGCCAGTTTGGTTATCGGTAGAATATTTCGAAGTATTTTACAAATAAACA
>PNEQ01112474.1:0-23509 GCA_003012365.1 Medauroidea extradentata
AACTACGAGTACGCTGCAACATTTCTGGCTTTGTTCGTGAATACGGTGATTTTAATTAATTCGGAAAACAAATGAATTTGCACAGTTCTTCTATTACTGGATTATTACAGCAGTGACAAAAATTATATCACTGTTTAGCACGGGACGAGAGAGTTTGTTTTGAACAAGCATCGTCATGTGACATCACACGTGACGTTTTTTCATTGCTGCCAGTTCTGCCCTTACTCGCCGAGCATGGGCAGAAATGGCAGTCATTTCTGGCAGAACTGGCATCTGCTAGTCCCACCCGAACAACATACCAAAAAAAACACTTCCGGTAAAACGAACGCCTTCTGGCAGAAAACTAGCAGAACTGGCACAAAACTGGCAGACTGGCAGACCACGCGAACAAACCTAATGTCACTGTTCCAAGCAATTAGCTAAAAAAAAGTACTTGCAAAACATATTCGCTATTTATTTACATTATCATTTGCATAAATGTTTTAAGCAAAGTTTTTAATGTTACAGATAACCTCATCAACAAACCAACTCTATTTTCTCGTCGTGTACCACGAAAAAATGCCCTCAAAATATATTCCGCGGAAAGGATAATAAATCATTCCCCATTTTTAATTGCTTGTTTAGTAAAAAACATTTCAGTTTCGTACTTCTACTGTACTTCGTAGCTATTAAAATCTGAAATGTGTACACGAAAACGTAAATAATTAAAGTTCATAGAACACTGGATACACTAAAGATAACCAACTCAGGGGTGTTAGATAGTAACTTCAAAATCCTGGTACTTATACCATAAAAAAGCTGGTACTTTCAATGAAAACCTGGTACAGGTAAAAAAAAAAATTACGAATGCTTACAGGCATGAAAAAGACGAAGTTCTAAAACAAGTCTTAAGTATTGTAAGAGAAAAGTTTAAAGAATGCTCTTAGTTAACAGAAAATCAGAGGTTCACATCTATCACAGATGTACACTAGTATGTGTTGCCAACGCCCAACAGGTAACAGTTTGCAATAACCTGAAATAACTATACGCACAGATTCATGCTCACAATTCAGAAGTTGTGTTGTGCCAAAAAATATATATTTTTATGTAGAAAAGTTTTTCTGAAAATACAGTTTAATGATGCATTTTAATACAATTTGCAACATTCTGAAATCCTGGTACTTTCGCGTACCAGGATGAAAGTATCCTGGTACATGGTACAACACCCTGAAAACTGGTACGTGTACCAGGATCCTGGTACGTCTAACATCCCTGAACCAACTTTTATGTTAATTCCTTAGAGTAACTATAGGGTAGAGGGAGCGGCCATCCTCTATACAGCTGCATACGAAATTGTGTGTTCAACATGTCACGTGACTTTAGTGAAATATGCGCGAACATTGAGAGAAAAGATAATAATTGCTTAGTAATCACAACTATGTTGGGTTATTTTGGTTCCTTATGAATTTATGAACTAAGGAGAGTATACTACCATTTTATCGCATAGTATAATTGTGTAGACATTTCAGAACGACAAATGTAAACAATGTCGCCACATTACTGTTTTCCTTAACCCAGCTGTTTTTAGTAAAAAGTAAATATTAGCTACGTACTTACTATAAGGTTTTGAACCGAGATCTCGGTGACACCCCATGACTAAATATATATTCTGGAAGGTATGCCAAGAGTTTCAAACAACACGACTGCATTTTTACGACGAGAAAACATAAATAAACAACACCAAACTCTCGAGACCATGTTGGACACACATTTGTGACGTCATGCTCCCTCTACTATATATTACCTCTATGGTTAATTCTCTTTCACATACCCGAAAATTGTCCAACGCGCATGCGCGAAGGGCGCAGATATACTTGCATCGAGCTATTTGTTAGTCGCAGATTTTCAGGCACTTTGCGCCATCACGTGACAACTTGCACCTGCGTATTTGTATATTTAATACCAAAACAACGCAGCACAAGTGCAAATTTTGCGCTGCACCTCTCAAAAGCGATATTTAATCGCCCCCCTGGCCTAGATACGAAATGACCCGAGTTCACCCGATCTTACTTATTACGTCACACTCCTAGCCAATAGGAAGCGTTTAAAACAGTGACGTACTTGTTTTTCACTTGACTTTTTTTTCCTGCGAATTGAGTTGCTTTCGTTAATATAAAATTCAACGCTCGTTCAGTGGATAATTAATAAAGTTCGGCCTAAAATACTGCAGGAACCCTAATGTAAAACCATCTAAAACGAAATCTGAATTTACTTCAGTGTCGCCGACAACTTTTAGGAAGAAGTAACGACTGTTTTAAATGATTCCACACAGAAAACATATACAGGGAATAAATTACGATTCTGGTAGTAATATTCTTACATCTTAAATTGTAAAGCATGCTATTCCCTAAATGTTCAACTGTATTAAAAACGACAATAATAACCATATAACATGGTTTAAAATTTTTCTGCTGCTTTATAATTCTGACTTTTACTGTGTTCTAAAAGCTGTGCTCACAATGTCCGAGTACAGAAAAACAAATATTGACAAACCTGTAAGCTCACAGGTGCTTCGTGTATTGGGCTTGTGTTTCGTTTGCAAGAACCATTGCTAAATTGATTTAGTCTCGTGAATAAATATGCAATTATGTGTTAACCTATTTTTCTGAGTGGCTAATAATCCAATATTCTGAAAATAAATGTAGGCTACCAAGTCATGTCCAACAATCGTGTATGGCGAGTGCTTTTCATTGTAAAAAAGAAATACTGTCAAGATAATGTATGCAGCATATGCAAATATAATATTCACAATTTAAATTAGATCTAAAATAACAAACACAATTGGGTTGTTGATCTGCTGCAACATCACTTTATTCCTGTCCCTGTAAACCTACCTTCTCCAAACCCTAATTAATGTTGCAACCACTTTCAGTCACCAAATCATTCTGCAAAACATACCACTCCCTTACTGATCTTACATGCATAGACTGCTTGCCCTGCTCCAGTCTCCTCTACACCATTTGATTCTTCTCACAATATTGTTACCTCTTCCCCTATATATACCCTCCAAGTTGTGTGATAATGTAACCCTCGTCTTCCCCCCTTACCCCAGCTATAAAATTACATCATAATTACAGATGGCCTATAATTTCCTTCCTAGTTTCCATCCTACCCTTCACTCATCTTTGCACCTTTACAATCTACATCTCGAATTCCACGTACGCTAGCTGAGTATTCCAACATTCACCGTACCATCAAACAGTATGCTTTTTTCTTTACCTCACAGCTCTCTCCTTTCAGTACCCTTTACAGCATACCACTCTCACTATTTTTTTGTTTACCTAAGGTCACTTTGCAGCAGAGTACCTATGTATATACTGTGTGGCTTTATCTATCTCTTGCACATGTCATTTATAAATTAATAAATGTCTACACACTAAGCCTTTTAAAACCTGAAGTTCCCCGGTTTGTTACAAACTGGAATTATCTACTAACTACTTAACACTTTATTTTAGACAAAATATAATGTATTTAGAAGCCAAAATTCAAATTTCCCATAAATCAAATTTCTGTGATACATGGCTGTCTACCCTATGCACAACTAATATTAATTCTCACAAGAATATAACAACTCTTAAATCAACACTTGTAATGGGGAAACAGTCCGGTGTCAAATACATACTACCTCTTCACTTGCCAGACATTTCTTACACTTTCCCCAAACCTATTCTCCATGACCAACTCCACCATCAGAAAATTCCACTCTTCCACCGACCTCCTAAGCACAGACTGCATACTCCGTTCTGTTCCGCTCTCACCCTCTAAATTTACACACCAATAGTCCAACTTCCTCTTGTCTTACTTAATAATAAACTTAAATAACCCCACCCATGTACTTCATTGATGACCTTGTGTATCCTGACCAGCCTCCTCTCTTCTCCTGTCCATCACTTACATCCACCCCAATTCTTTCATCATTACCGGTGGGTGTATGTTTTCATCTTCTTCACCTGTCATTCACCTACCTAGCTACCCACCTTTGAACAATGTTTTATACATATTTTTAAGTACAACTTCTTATCCAGACTCAACCACTACACCAACCTAGTTCAACATATGATAGCAAAGAATACCTATTTTTAAATAGGACATACTTAAACATTTCTAGAAAAAATGCTATTAATCTGCCAAAATATACACCAAAATACATCATTTGAACACCACACAAACATTGTGCAATACCAACTATTTAAGTTCTAGGCTACTCACCATGCAACCAGCTGGCTGCACCAGCAAAGCAAGTGCAGACAAATTTGTATTTTACAAGTAGGTACCAGTAATGTGTCTCTGCCAGCAAACAGTATAATTTTAGAAGTGTGCTACTGTAGACTTAACAGAGCAAAATGCCTAGACAATCATTTCCACCTCTAGTCTGTTCACAGGCCTCGCCACCAGAGCTGCACTGCAGGAATAGCTTCTCTGCTCTTGCTGACTTGGAGGAAGATGAACCAGAGATCATCACTCTGACAGCCAACTGCCCAGGAAGATCCAAGAGGAAAAGGATAGTGCTCATCCTAGGAAGCAGTCCTGCGAGAGGCATGGGAGAGAGTGTCAAGGAAAAACTGGGTGAGGGATTTGAATTGCTTACAATTTGCAAACCTAATGCTGGACTTGGCAGTGTTGCAGAAGTTATAAGTAGATTAACGGAAGGTTTTTGTGAGTCGGACCAAGTTGTCATTGTAGGGGGAATGGGTAATAGCATTGATTAAGAGTAAAATATATTCAGTTGTTAAGGATATCAGCAACATTGCCACGGCCACCGGTCACACCAGTGTGCTGATCTGTGAGACACCACAACGGGATGACAAACCTGTTCTTGAGAGGAAGGTGCAGGCAGTTAACAATGCTCTTTCGTGGCTGGTGGGGTCAGGCAGATTCAGTCACATTGGTGTGATCAGTCTAGAGAAAATAACCATAGCCGATCACACGAGACATGGTTTGCACTTGAATCGTTCGGGCAAGAGGAAACTTGCTGACCGAATTGCTCATGCGATTCAGGGCAGCCATGCCTCAAGTCAGAATATTCAGGTCATTGTTGGTAACCATAAACATTTTTTAGAGCAAAAGACTCCATACCTTTAAGATTAAATTCATGTAACAAAGAAGTTTCACTTGTACACCCAGCCTCAAAAATAACTTACAATTCTTCAATCAAAAATAAACCACCAATAAAAAATAATGCTAACAAATTGTGTCTTTTCCATCAAATTATAAGGGGTGTCACTAGCAAAATTAATGAACTATCAGTATGCCTACAACAATTGTCTACATAATACAATCTGGACTTCCAAATATTATGTTTAGCAGAAACACATTTATCAGAAATGTTTGCGAAGCAAGTAAAAATTCCTGGTTATTCCCTCTGTTCCAGTTATTGTAGAACAAGTATGACTAAGGGAGTTACCTGTATTTACATTAAAGAAAATGGTAGTATTAGCAGTGAAAATGACGTACATTTAATATGTGGAGGTCAAGTTTTTGAATGTAGTTGTGTATGCATGACAACTGAATTAGGTAAAAAAGTAATTATTATGAACATATAAAGAGCTCCAACTGGCAACTTTAATAATTTTTTGAAACTGCTTTAAATTAACCTTAAATCGGTTTACAGACATAACCTAGAAATTATTTTATGTGGGGACTTCAATGTTGATTACTTAACAGATAGCAACAGAATAACTGAACTAAATAGTTTACTTAGCACTTACAATTTGAAATATATTGTTTCCTTTGCCACTAGAATTGATGGAACCTCCCAGACGGCTATTGATAACATGTTTATTGACAGCAGCCTAGTTGCAACATATCACTGCTTCCCAATAGTAAATGGCTTATCAGATCATGATGCACAAGTATTAGTTATGCCTTCATTCAATATACCTGCTAAAAACTGCCTTTATAAAAAAAAAAAAGATAATTTTCATTAGAAAACATCAAACAATTCAAAGATGATCTCCTCAGGGAGCAGTAGTCATCAATGCATGAATCTTATGAAACAAATCAAACGTTTAACTGTTTTATTGACACAGTCCTCTTACTTTTTGAAAAAAAAATTCCATCCTGACTAACAAAAACTCATGGCTCACTAAAGGAATAAAGATTTCTTGTGAAAACAAAAGAAAACTTTACAAAGCAGCCAGAGTTAACAACAATCCTAATTTAATAAACCATTACAAGATATATTGCAAAATGTTATGAAATGTTATAAAATGTGCAAAAAAGAAGTACTTGACAAACAAATTGAAAATTCAGAAAATAGAATAAAAACCCCTTGGAACATTATAAAAAACACAACAGGGAAAACACATTAATCATGTCCAGTCGTAAAACTAAGAGTTAATGATACTGAATCTGCAGATTCCTAAAATAGTTGCAGATATATTTAATTCATATTTTCTAAATGCTGTAGATGAAATACTTTGCAAAACCACAAAAGTAAGTGCATAAGCAATTCCTTCTCTCCAGGGCACAGAATATTTATCTATGAGACTTAATTGTACAACCCCAAAAGAAATAGAAAGAACAGTAAATTCTCTACAATCAAAATTGTCTAGCGGATATGATGGTATAAGTTGTAAATTGTTAAAGCAATGCGCTTTTGAATTTAGTACTCCTCTAAGCCACATCTGCAATGCTATCTTTGAAACAGGTTTGTTTCCTGATAGTCTCAAATGGGCTGTGGTCACACCGCTATTTAAGAAAGGGGACCGTTCTAGTGCAGCTAATTATAGACCAATCTCCTTGCTCACGTCCTTTTTTAAAGTCATTGGAAAATTAATATATATTAGATTGTTAAAACATTTGGAAAAATATAATATCTACTCAACTGTCCAGTATCGTTTTAGGAAAAACACTTCAACCAATGATGCAATTTTCAAACTCACAAATTGTATTCTAAATGCACTTGATAAAAAGCTGCCTTCTGTTGTAATTTTCTGTGATCTCACCAAAGCTTTTGACTGTGTATATCACAAATTGCTGATAAACAAATTAAAATTTTATGGATTTACGGAAATTACTAACAAACTAATGGAGTCATATCTTTCAGACAGACAGCAACAAGTATGTGTTAAAGATAAAAATATTTAATTTTTCTCGAAACCTGGTCAAATAAAACATGGTGTTCCACAGGGCTCAATTTTAGGTCCACTATTATTCCTAGTGTACATAAATTATCTACCACGTTCCCTGAACCCTAATGTTACACCCATTTTATTTGCTGATGACACAAGTATAGTTGTCTCTGGTGATTCTGTAGAAGAACTCAGACAAATAGCAAATACCACATTTACAGAGTTCAACTCATGGTTTTCCTTGAACAAATTAAATCTTAATGTAGGATAAACACATATTATGAATTTTTTGACAAAAAAAGTAAACAAATGGACGTATATATTGCTAGCAATGAAGAAAAAAATCAATGAAACAACTAAAACTAAATTTCTTGGTCTACAAATGGATGTGTTCCTAAATTGGAAATCACACATTGAATACATTCTACCTAAACTAAGCTGTGCTTACTTTGCTTTACGTAAATTGTCGAAATTTTAAACAAGGACACAATATGAATGGTCTGTTATATTTTCACTCTATCATGACATACTGCATCATTTTTTGGGGCAATTCCACTGACAGTAAAAAGTATTTTGTATTCAAAAAAGAGCAGTAAGAATAATGAACAGTAAGAAACAAACTGACTCCTGTAAACCTCTTTTTGAAAGCACCAAGATATTGCCATTGCCATGTGAATATACGTATTCACTGCTCCTATTTATGTCTAAGAACAATAAAATTTTTGAGAAAAATGAATTCTGTCACAAGCATGACACTAGAAATAAAAAACACATTCACATGCCCTCTGTAAATTTAAAATTAGTACAAAAAGGGCCTTACTACTCCCGAAGTAACATTTTTAACAAACTATCAAAAAACTTGCAAGAAATATTTTTCTCAAACCCTAAACTTTTCAAAAGAAAACTGAGGGATTATTTCTCTGAACATGCTTTTTATTCAGTAGAAGAGTACTTAAATCATAAACATTAAATTAAATACTTGTATAACAGTGTACATGTCAGGTCTCTTTCTCCCGCTTTTCTTCTTCTTTTTTCAGATTATTGACGACTTCATCCAGTTGCAATATAGGAAGTGATGAACGAAGATTATTTATTCATATTATATTCTTGTACATAAATGTATAACCTTATGTTATGTATGACCTTATATCTTGTTTTTTATGTTATAACTATGTATATTATGTTAACTCTATGACATGTCCAATATCTTTGTACAACATGTGCAGAAAAGATCAAAGGATGCAATAAAACAAACAGACCCAATACAGTACATTTTTTAATGAAAAAAATAAGTTTTAATCAATATTTCAATGTTTTACGTGTCCCTATTTTTAAAATATGTATATGCCTTATAAGTAGAGATGATGGTTTATCGCAGGAAAACTTGACTATATGCTAGGCTTCAACGTGCGTTCAGCTTATCAAAAGATTACTGGCTTTTCCTTGTACGCAAAGCTACTGCCCTATTTGACTAAGCCAATAAGAATACCGCTATTTTGATATTTGATGCACGTTATTGGTCTATAGACAGCTACGTTGTGTCGTGTTTTTCAAAGCTATGTTGGCACAAAACATTTTCGCGATATACCATCATCTCTACTTATAAGTTATTCTCATATGTACTGTTCTTAGGTTTTATTTCAAACTAAATGGTTTAAATATATATTACACTATATGATTTTAAGAAAAATGTCATTTCTCGTAGCTCACATACAGTTTACATCATAATTGGAACTAAAAAGTGGCTTAAAATAAATTATTTGGGGTAAAATTTGGCCAACTTATTCTATTGCACAGTAACTGTTTGCTTCGAAAACATCTAAAATATTCGTTGCTGTAAAATTCCAGTGGATTTCTTTTTAAGTTATGCACAAACCTTCTTTGAGCTAAATCAAGAAATTACATCGGCGCACTTCACAACCTAACCTATCAAACGCAATTCTTGCCACGTCATTTTTCTGAAAGCTCCAATAGATTCCAATTTAGGGTGGTCTCTCGTCGACTACATACTCGCACTTTAAAACTAGGGCGAAACGAATGGGCACTGGTACTAGATGTGACTATGCATACGAAAATTCGGATCTAGTGCCGATTTCAAGTTTTAGTGGACACTAGATTCGTCTCTGCATACGGCCCAGAGAGTATATAGCAGGGCGTTCATGAAACATTTTTCAGGTTAAGATTAACCTATTTTGGTTTGTTTGTTTGTTTTATTGCATCCGTAAGATCTTTTCAATACACAATAGTACAAAGATATTGGACAAGTCATGAGGAATACATAACAAAATAGAAAATTTATACATTTACAACGATTACACATGTTTATACAGACACTGCTATATCATATTGGATATGAATTCATGTTGAATCTTCGTCAGCTCCTTCTGTACACCAATTCTAGAAATTCTTTGTTTTGGAAATCTGAAACAGAAAACAGGAAAGAGAAGCAGAAGAAAAAAGAAAGATTTGTGCAGTGTGTGACAATATATGGTCTTTCTATATTCTTCCATGGAGTAGAAAAATTGTTCTTCAAGAAAATACTTTTGCTGTTTTTTAAAGCACTTTGGATTTGAGGAGAACATTTCTTGAAGGTTTTTGAGAAGTAAGGACGCTACCAGAGAAGGAATGCCCATTTTGTACCAGTTTTAGATTTACAGAAGGCATGTGAATGTGCTTTTTATTCTTGTGTTATGTTTGTGGAGCAGTTCACTTTTTCTAAAAATTGTTATTGTTTTTAGACATGAATGAGAAATGACACAAGCTTTCTATTCAACAGATGAATTTTTAAATTTCTGGAACGATTCTCGAGGTACAGAATGATATTGGCGCAGCCGCAACATTTTAGAATAAAAGTGCAAAGGCTATAGATGAAAATGTTATGTATTAGCTTTATGGTATTTTATGTAATTTAGAAATGTGTAAGGGAAGTGTAATTGGGAAAACTCTGTTAAGTGTTGATGTTAAAATAGATACATGTATGTGTTATATGTGTTATCTAATACAATATTTTTAGTGTGTTATATTTGGATGTATTAAGATATTTGAACTCCACTTGACTGGTAAATCATTATATATTAACAATATGTGTATCTCGCATTAAATGTATTATTTGAATTTGACAGGCTTCATACCCTAATATACAAACTTGTAATAGGGTTATACAGAGTGTATAAATAAATGAAATGAAAAAGTATTGAATACATATATATATATATATATACACATGCAAATGGCAAGATTTTGGATGCCTTGAAAAGAGGTCTACAAGAATGTCTGCCTGTTTTTTACCGTTCATGATTCTGATAGCTCTTTTTTGCATATGAAACACTTTTTTACTGTCTGTGGAATCCCCTAGAAAATTATGCTGTGCACAATAAGCCTTTTTTTTTACTGTGTCTGTGTTTAATATATCAACAATATTGCGTAAAGCGAAACATGCAGAACTGAGTTTTGGTAAAATATATTCAATATGAGACTTCCAGGTTAGTGAAGTATCTACTTGTTGGCCTAAAAATTTAGTTATAGTTGGTGAATAAAATAAAGTACTGTATGCCTACAAAAACAAACCAAATTACCATTAATTTTCCCATTTTTCCTTCTAAACCACTACCATTTTAGCAATTGGGCAATCACAAGTTAAGTAAAGCCCTGCAAGCACCTTGCCTGCTTAAAGTGACATTCTTAGTTTTATGTTAGAAATGCTGATAATTATAGAACAGCAAACTATTACAGTCTCATGTATATTATTAAACAAATTCTATTATAGTTTCAATGTTAATTTGGCAACTGACAGTTTCCTTTGTGATTATGTATTCACAAATTAAATTTTAAAAACAAAATTAATATTTCTTTCTGAATAGTTATTTATTTTATTCCCTACCTTAATTTAATTTTACAAAACATTTTGCAAACAGCACAACTAAAAATTTTTTAGGTGCTAGATTCGCGTACACAACACTTTTTACTGAGTTGAGATAAATTCTTGCATGAATTTTAAGGTCACTCGCATGCTCAGTAGTTGTAGAAACATGCGACCATGTGGTTTGGTTTGGGGTTAATTACTCTCTTAGTTAAGAAGGCGATCGTCAAACTACCAATGGCTGTTGGTACTTAGTTTCACTAATTACACCGTCATTTCCTGATTCTTATTCCGCTCACTGCTGGGCCCGTGGCCCCTACAAACAACTGGGAAGATACTTTGGTGTCTATGGTGACATCATAGAGGAGATGGCAATGGGTCTAGAACCCGGCGCTAGGCGGGTCATGACAAGATAACAACAATAACAATAATATTTTAAAAAAAAACCTAATCTCGAGCATTTATATTGACACTGGTACTATATATGAATAAGATATCAGGAAGAAAAACAAAAGTTAAATCAGAAACCTAGTACCACTCCATTATTCCGTTTAAAAATTCTGTAGTTGTATAATAACATTATTTAATTAGATTAGCTAGTTGATGAGGAATCTGCTTCATTTGATCACAAAAAAGGTTTAAACGCAAACAATGTAACTATAAATATAGACTCTTGTAAAAATAACTGTGTACTAGGTAATACGTCTAAAAATATGTCTTTATTTCACCAAAATATTTGCAGTATAAAAAATGGAAAGCACACTGCAAACTATAAATGTGGATAATTTGTGTCTAACAGAACAATGGCTTTCCGAAAAAGAAATAACTCTTTGTCAACTAAACAATTTCTACTTAGCAGACAGTTATTGTAGAAAGTAAGGTAAAGGTGGCTGTGTCTGTATATATACTAGCAATCCCCTTCAGTGTACAACAATTGATATTGTATTTTGAAATCATAAAATGCTTGAATGCTGTTCTATTTCTAGTTGTAATTTAAATCTTAATGTTATACCTAGCAATCTATCGATCCCCAAATGGTATTTGTTTTTTCGACCCTCTGGAGCATTTAATAAAAAAGTTGTAATTAGAAAAGGATTAATTTTAATATGTGGAGATTTTAATATTGACTTTAACAGTGCAAATCAGCATACTCCAAGGGTGGGATTCATAGTCGTAACTTAAGCAACTTCTTGGTCAAGTCGTTCTTGTATGACATCACAAATGCCTATTCAATGTCACATACCTTTCTTAAGACCTCTCTTAAGCACATGGCCTCGACGAAGACAATCTTATTTTCTAGTGGCTTGAGAGCAGATATTTCTGTTGCATAGTCACTGCTTGAGAAGGTCGTGTTGCATAGCCATCGAGTTTCTTCTTAAGTCTGCAAACAAGACTGTCTTGACCAAATTCACTCGCGAGACGACTTAAGACGTCAAACAAAGTAAATATAGGCAGTTTTTGCTAATGGTGGAGTGTTATTCCGTGGCTATTTGAATAGGCGATGCAACTTCAGTTGAGTAAAGTTATGGAAACAAATTGCAACAAAAGATATTGTGATTTTATGTTGATGTAATTAAATGGGATTCATAGTCGTAACTTAAGCAACGTCTTGTTCAAGTCACTCTCGTATTACGTCACAAATTCCTAGTCAGTACAAATAAGCTACCAATTTGTTTATTTGTAAAATACTTTGAAATATTCTACCGATAACCAAACTGGCAATCAAACACGAGGTTAGAAATATATTCGTATTTGCATTCAGCAATAATAGTCCATTAAGTCGCTAACCTAGTAATATCAAAATAGTTATACCATTTCAAACATAAAGCTAATAATTATTTCAGAATTTACTACTGCAAAAATGTACAGTATAACTGATATTCATTTCGATGCTTAACCATTACTAAAAAATATATGTTTAAATCGGTTACTCTTTGCTGATTTTCTATAATTTTATCTCCAGAGGCATGTACCGCGAACATGTTCCAGACATCTTAAAAATTAATCAAAAATAGAAAGCGAAGAACGTGTAATGGAACTGCCAGTGAAACAAAGCAGAAAGCACGAAAGTTATTTCCAACTTGCATGTAGTCGTGTATGTTCGTGTGTCTTCGACCAATTAAGCAATTACTTCGTCAAGCCGGAAGTAGCATATATCCAAGCTCGTCGACTTCATGAAGCTATCCTTTGGACACCGACTATGCAACTGGAGTTGGGAAATCGCTTTCTTAAGAAACAAGACCGTATTGACGAAGTTCTTGCTTAAGTTGGGACTATGAATCCCGCCCCTACATTACAATCTATTTAAACAGTACAACATACAGGCCACAATTACAGATCCTACAAGAACAAAAAAACATAGCATTAAATGTATAGACAATATTGATACAAATATCAACCTGCTTACACCTACGAATCTACACTTGATGTGTCGGTGGCGAGGCCAAAATGAAAATTAGGTGCCTCAGTGCCATTACCAGGGCACTAAGCGAGTGTCGGGCTCTCCATCCCAACTTTCCATGGGCTGCCAGCTGCTGCTGGGGCGTGGGTCTACCACCCGTGTGGCTGCATCCCTTTGAGTCCTCCACATCCTTGGTTGAGGTAGGTGTTGAACCCACGAGGTGCTGGTTTTAACAGGAAGGGTTTAGCTCCCCGAAATGTCCAGACGGGGCAACGCTTGAAATAACACAAAACATACGTCTGGACTACGTTTATTATTCCCGATAATATAAAACAACATGGACTTGCGTACATGCAGCGGATACCCCTCTCGATGCCTGGGGGTGGCGAATACCGTGAACCGCGGTATTGCGCGACTATAACACTAAAATGAACATAAATCTTCGGGCGAACTGTGAGTCTACGAGGTTGGGGCGGCACTGCTCCTGGGTACGTCACTTGGTTGGACTACGTAAAGTTCCGTACTAAACAGATTAAATGAAGTTACTATTGTCCTTACTCGATGGATGCAGTACGAACGTGAAGGCCCAGGAGCCGCGGCGTCGCATGGCCATCATCCCTCATGCCCAGAACAAGACTGACTTCAACATTGCATCATCCCTCGCACAAGGCGAGAAAGGGCGCGGAAAAATTACCGCTCTCTGCTTCCATGCATGGGAGTTAAATAGCAAATACACAAAACACTATTAAGTTGACACAATAACTACTGATGCTATAACATTGTCTTAAAAAAAAAGAGCACTTGTTGATTTCCATAAAAAAGGCAGATTTCTGTAGGGAAATTTATTTAAATGGCCTTCCGCCCCGGTTGTCTTGTTAACCTGTCTCTCAAAGTTCAGGCTGGCCTTAATTCACATAACACTTTGTTAGTTGCACTGCAAGAGATTGGGTTATTTTGAATTTACACACAAACACTTGGCGCGCTCAGCGCCGGTTGTCGCTCCATGCAGTCGTCACCCCTCCTTGATACTTTCAGGTGATTTCCTAACTTCGCTAATTCTAGTGTCTCGCGACAAAGTTGGTGTTATTAGGGCCGTTGACCCTTCCGAAATGTGGTTGCACCCATCCCATATGTTCCCAACGACACACAGTCTGTTTCCGTACCTTGGTGTCTCGGGAATTGAACACGTTGTGTACAGCAACTGCTCAATGCCCACAGAAACGACCAATGGCCAGGCTCTTCGATGGGTGCTACAGGTGTGTGTGTTGCCTGAGCATGGTTTTGTGGTGGCTCCTTTTACTTCCTTTTGTCCTGTAGTATTATCCATGTGGCGATATTAAGGTAGCCCTCCAGTTGTCGCCGTTGGTCGGCTTGTTGAGCTGGGCATGTTCCTATATCTGGGGTGTTAATACCATTACTGTGGCACCTCTGATAGATGCATGTGTGTCAGCGCATGTCACACTATTAGATCACCTAGCACAAAACACCATTATAAATTTAAACTTGGTATCCTCACATAAGAAAAATATACTATCTGCTTTCTTTATCCAAAGACATATTTTAAATGAGATAAACTTACACGACTAACACACACTTCTTTATGATGAAAACTAGCACTTGTACAACCCTTACACTGCTTGAAATACTTTTATTACTAGTGTTATGCTGCACTTCAACAACACATTCCCCATTAAAATTTGCAAAATAAACAAAAAAATTAAATATCCAAGTTGGATGACTAAAGGAATATCTATGTCACTAAAACAACTTAAAATCTTTAAACAGAGGGCAAAAACAAGTAAGAATTTAAGCATCATAAATAAATACAAGAGATACAACAAATGTTACAGTAAAGTTGTAGATGCTGCAAAAGAACTTGCTAACCACAGAAAAATAACATGGCTTCCCTTAGTAAAAGCAAAGCAATGTGGAATATGATAAATTTTAAAATTAAAAATAAACTTAAACAAGAAAACATTAAACTTAATATAAATTGAAGGGTAATTAGTAATGGCTATCAAATTTCACAAACCTTTAACACTTATTTTTCGACCATAGCTTCCAAAACTCATTGCTGAAACAAACAAAAGCACATCAGATAATCTTTGCTTCCACCCATTTAACAATGAAAAATAACCCATTTTTCAATTCTCTTTATTTAGCGAAAAATAAGTTGTCAATATAATAGACAAACTAAAAAAAAACTGTTGGACCGGATGTAGTCCCATTAAAAGTAATAAAATAGTGTATGTTTACTATAGTGCACTTTCTTACTTATATTTTTAATTACGCTTGTTAGAGGATATTTTCCCTGACAGACTAAAAGATAGCAAGAATTACCCCTCTTCACAAAAAAGGGTATAAACTGAATATCAACAACTGTAGGCCCATAGCTTTACTAACCATGTTTTCCAAAATTTTGGAGAAAATTGTATGTGACCAACTAATAAATTTTATCACAGAGAACAATATCATAACAGGTAGCCAATTTGGTTTTCTAAAAAACAGATCTACTGAAAATGCTTTATACACATTTGTCAGTAGAGCTGTTGAAGCATTAGACAACAAACTATTTGTTGCTGGTATTTTTGTTGACTTGTAGAAGTCTTTTGACTGTGTCAACCACAACTTTCTGTTACAAAAAATGTACACGTATGGTATTAGAAATACAGAAAACATAATTTGTAGCTCGTACTTAAAAACAGAACCCAATTTACTAAACTAACTCAACTCAATAACAAAAATTGTAGTATTACCTATACATCTTCCAATGTGAATGTTACTGTTAGTGTTCCCAATATTATTTCTAATTTACACGAATGACTTCCCTTCATGCTTTTCTCATGAAGAAGCAGTAATGTTCGCAGACGATATATCATTTCCAATAACACACAGCAATATAAACCTGCTCTGTGAGAATGTAAGAACTGCTCTTTTAGAAATTGAATAATGTTTTCTCACAAATAAGCTGTCGCTGAAAGTCTCCAAATCAAAACTTATGCTGTTCTCATACAAGACTACCTGTATGTATCCTTTCGAGCATTTTACAGATTTGTAAATTAAGTTGAATGGGGTACTCTTGCAGCAACAAATAACACAAAACTACTAGATGTAATCATTGATCAAAATTTAAATGGGAGACAACACACTCAAATGCTCAGTACCTATAAAATTAAGTTGGTTATGTTTTGCTATATACTCTATGTAAAAGGTATTCTCGGATGCTACTGTATTTTCTCTTTATTTTGCCAATGTACAATTTATCTTAAATTTCACCTAATTCTATGGGGCAGTTCACCACACTGGAGAAAATTTTTTGTATTACAGAAATAAATGATAAGAATTATAGCTGGTGCAAAGCATAAAACTCCATGCAAACCTCTTTTTCAAACATTTAGAATATTTACACTACCATCATTATACATTTGCCAAATAATTTTATTTTCAACACAAAAACATAAAGTACTACACTATCAATACTGTCCATACTCATAACTAGAGCCAGTGATTTTTGGTGAAAAGAATTCTGGAACAGTTTGTTTCAATACCTTATGTGAACATCTGTTTATCTGCTTTATGGTCAGTGATTGGAAGTTTTTAACTTTTGCCCGTCTCTGTGTCCTACCCGCAAATCGCGGAAATGTGGTGTCGCGGTAACATTGTTCTGGTTGGTAGATTCAAATGAGCCACGCCTCTGCACAATTATATTCTGCCAATTACCCCAGACCAGAGTTGTAAGTGTAAATGTAAGGTATTGAAGCAAGTTGTTGCAGATTTCTTTTCACCAAAAATCACTGGCTCTACTCGAGTAGTTTCATGTTATTTCATGTGTTATGATCATAACACACAAAATAACATGAAACTACATTAATTCGCCTATTGAACTGTTTTATTTGAAAGAAGTCAATATCAAACTGGAATTAAATTCATTAACAATATTCTTCCTTTTTACTAAATATACACAAACACACACACAAGAGACTATTTAAAACATCAACTGAAGCTGTACCTACTAAATAAAGCATTTTACTTATTTTGTGGATGGGTGGATTTTTTAACCCCACCTCAAAATAGAAAATTATATTACCACATAAGGGTGCTGATTTGCATTGTTGTAGTTAAATGTCATAATTATCTGTATTGTTGCAGCTTGTTGGTTTCTATTTTTGTTGTAAAATAATTTCATAATTATTTGTATTAGTTCTGTTTGTTAGTCTGTATTTTCATTGCAGTCAAATTTCATAACTGTATGCATTATTTCTATTTGTCAGTTCCTATTTTCTGAAGTTCCTCTAATGTTCCATTAAGGTATGACTTGCAGGAAACTTCCTGTGTGAACTTAGCTGTTAAAGACACAAACTTTAAATATGGAGAACTCTGCATGCAGTTTTCAAATGTGAAATATGTAGATGTAGGTAAATTGGATAGATCAATGCACACCAAACACGGCCTACATCTCAATAGCAAAGGCAAAGCTTTCCTAGCCTCCAAAATTTGTGATTATGTAAAAGAACTTAAAACCTGTATGAAAAAACAAAACCCATTTTCCTAGACAAATGGTTGGCTAGGAAGGAAAATCAAGTCAAGGACAACTCACCAAATGACAGTATGAATGTTTCCACACTGTGTAGGCCTAGATCTACTTTCCTAGACAAATGGGTACTCAAGGGCACTGATGCTATAAAAACAAATAATTTTTTTAGTATAAAGGAAAATATTTTTCACAGTAGGCCTAGCATAACAAACAGTGTGAACTCCAGTAGCTGTCTTACAGTCAATAGGCCAAATTTAAATTTAATTACTCAGGTAACTTCAGCAGATACACATTTGTCTCTAGATAACTCCCACAAACCTCATTGTCAATAATTCACCAAAACATCCAATCTATTTCAAACAAAATTGAGGAAATACAAACTTTCCTGGAAACAACTCATTGTGATGTGCTCTGTTTGTCTGAACATTGGCTGAGGGAAAATGAACAAGTTAATATACCAGGGTTGTCACTTATATCATGCTATAGCAGAGTAGGTTGCAAATGTGGGGGTGTAAGTATTTTTGTTAAAAATGGAGTAAAGCTGAATTATACATAGTCGAAAGTCACGAAAACATTTTTGAGTCATCTGCCATTGTCGTAACTAGTATTTACTCAAATATATTAATTATTGCTAACTACAGGTCTCCAAACTCTAACATTGCTCTCTTTTTTAATGCCCTAGATATATTATTGTGCAAAGTAACTCAAGAATACAAAAATATTGTAGTATGCGGAGACTTTAATATTAATACAGAAGCTGATAGTGGAGATGCAAGAAGCTTCAAAAATTTACTTAAAACATATAATTTTTATGTAACTATTACTCAGCCCACAAGGGAAACTGCTTATGCAGCCACTACCATTGACAACATACTAACAAACCTTGATTACTCAACTTACAAAAGCAGTGTTTTAGTTACAGGACTTTCAGACCACTATGGCCAACTTATCAATGTAAACAACTTTTTTAATAGCAGTCCTACACCTATAACCAACAAATGCATAACCGAATTAAAAATAAATTTTGACTAAAATAGCATGAGCAATTTTTGCAACCTCTTGAAAGCACTAGATTGGTTAGACATGCATAATATAAATGGGGTTGATGACATTTGCTTATTTTTCTTAAATAAATTTATTTTATGTTTTGAAGGAGCTTTTCCACTAAAAATTCATCGTATCAAGCCTAAAGCAGCAGACAAAGGTTGGTTAACTTAAGGCATTAAAGTTTCTTGTTTAAACAGCAAGAGACTGTAACAACTTTCTAGGTCCTCTACGGACCCAGCTTTTATAAAATACTGTAAAAATTATCAAAAAATTTATAAAAAAAGTTCTAAAGTCTACCAAGAAATTGCATTTTGAAAGACTAATCACATGACCAACTTCAGACATAACAGTCTAACAGCAATACGCCTAGTGCTACTTCTGCTTTTCCTGAGTCAACCGTACCATCTATGTTTCTGTTTCCCATAACTAAGGAAGAGTTACTATCAGTTGTTCGAAAAAAATAAAGGTAAATGTTCATCAGGTTTAGATGGTGTTCCAGATTTTATTATTAAGGCATGCATTGACTTCATAGCAGACCCGCTTTTATACCTCTATAACAAATCATTCCTACAAGGCTGTTTTCCAACTTTATGGAAGTACTCAAAAGTTCTACCACTACATAAGAAAGGTCCTCATGACCTCTGTCAAAATTATAGGCCTATCTCTCTGTTATCATCCTTTTCGAAAATTCTGGAGTCAATGTTTAACAGGCTGATGTCATTCCTGGAAAAACATAATGTTCTAGTCAATAAGCAACATGGCTTTAGACGTGGAAAATCAACTACAAAGCAATATTCGAATTTGTTAATAATATAGTTGAGGATCTGGATAAACGAAAATATCCTGTTGGGTTATTTTGTGACCTAAGCAAAGCTTTCGATGCCGTAAACCACACATTACTCATTAAAAAATTAAATGCATATAGTGTAAGAGGTACAGCACTTAACTGGTGCAAGTCTTACTTGTCCCAGCGTACCCAAGTAGTTGTGTTGTCATACACGGACCACGTCACAAATACTAAATATAATGTGCAATCAGGAAAACGGAACACATCTATTGGTGTACCTCAAGGTTCTGTTCTTGGACCCTTACTTTTCCTTCTGCAAGGTTCACATCTGTTGAAGTTTCTGCTTTCACTATATCTCACATAGTCTTAATTTTGTTTGAAGAATTATTTATGAGGCTTTCAAAATAAATGCACTTGGCCTTTACAATTACTTTTTGGAGTATTTTACAATAAATCTTTTAGTGGGCCCTTGCTTCAGGGTGTATTCAAGAGTGGACACGGTCATGTTAACCAACGGGCCACTAAAAAAGGGGCATCATTCGCCGGCAACTTAGGAAACAAAGTTTTTTAGTTTACAGGTTGGCAACAAAAATACGTTATCTAACTTCCTGTTCAAATTTTTGGGGAAAGTATAACATTTGTACGCCCGTTCTGCACGTGAATGAACAGAATCACAATTAATTGTAGAACAGGGGTACCTCTTGATCTTCCCCATTATAAAATTTAACTAACATTATTCCACAAACACAAAAACAATTTACGATTCGTAGCAATCACGAGCTGTCTGAGCAGTCACGAGGTCGCGGGTCTCATGGTAGACAACTTAACCGAAAAGTTATTGTAATTGAAAATGTGTATTACTATAAATAAAAATATATTATATACGCAATAAATGCTTGGCATTCTAGTATCATAAACCCGCAAACATTGTCTTTATATTACAAATAATGTTTATTTTGTAATGTTGTCGGTGCATGATGCCCTTCAAATTAGTGGCCCTAGCCGCCCTATTGTGTGTCCATCCCCGTCTCCCTTATGATCCTTGGTTGAGACTTCTATGGTAGTTTGCATTCATTTTGCTTGCATTGTTTGATTTTCAGGTTCCGCTAATTCGGAAAACTCAAGATTATTCTCGAAAGAAATTAGGCTACTATAAATGTGAATAGTGGACATTATGGTATTTCATTTCGTAGAATCAATTCAATTATGCCTTTAAAGGACGGCGTGGATTGATATTCATATGACCGAGCTACTGTTTTTTTAACTTGAAGAAAATTGCAGAACAATTAAAATGAATGGACAAGTATGGTTTTGGTCTTTCTAGGAAAGTTATAATGTTTCTAGTGGGTGAGCGTGTGAACAGAAACCAAATTAAAACATAATTTACTAATGGCTACCATGAAAAAACTGTTTTTTTTTTTTTAAATGAAGAGACAAACTGAAGAAACCTGAAAATGTAGAGATTGCGCATAAAAAAAGTCGGACCCGTTTCGTAGTGTATGAGTATTTCAAACTTGTGAGCAAAGAAATAATTGTATGTAGTAGTATTTGGTATGTGTAACCTACAATTTCTATGACTTGTTAGTTATTATGTTGACATTTTCAGTAGCATTAACAGATGCTCTGTGAATGAATAAAATCTGAATCTGGCTCTTGATGGACTAGGGATTTGGGGAAAGCTACATTTAGTGTGGAATCTGTACGAGACTAGTTTCTTGAGGACCCCTCCGAAACAAAAGTGGAAGGAGTTGGTGTTCAGTGTAGTAGAACGACAAGCACTGCGGGAAGAGATACCGTTAGCTTGCATTGGTGCTGATGAAAATGCTCCTCCTTTGATTATTTTCAAAGGAAAGTAGAATAGGGATCACAGGAGGATGATGCCTACCCTGGAACATCATATGCAGCTACACCAAGGGGGTTGATGCAGACAAACGTGTTTCAAAACTGTTTTGTGAATGAGTTTTTAAAGGCGATTGGGAATGAAAGGCCAGTTATTCTTTTTTGCGATTGTGAGGAGCAAAGGAACTATAGGCCTAGTGTGATGATGAAGGAATTGGGATGGAAACCGTTGAGGGACAGGAGGTTAGGGGAAAGATTGGTCACATTGAATACGGCGATGAAAGGGGAGGGTGGAGGGGGAGTTTGGCCTGCATGCTAACTAAGGGAACTTTTAAAGAAAAAAAGAAACAACAGTGAGAAGATTCAGTGGGTGTGGATGTAAATCGAAAGGGGGAGACAGTTGATGCTGGTGAGGATGTTAAGGGAATAGAATGCACTGCAGGAGGAGTTTTTATTTTTTTATTTTATTTATTAAATTTTTTTAATTAATTTTTTTACACCAATAGATTCAATTGAAAGCATGTTGCTTAAGGGATATATATAGGCTTTGTCAATTCATTACATATTATGTAAGTATAACAATTATAATACAATGACACACAAAAATACAATAACTTACAAGAAAAAATAAATTCAAACATTCTGTAGGCTATAGTTAGATAAAAATGTAGACAAAAAATTACTCAATAAATAACAAAGTGTTAGCTGTGAGCTGATCATAATACAACTTAGTTGGTGTGGGGTGCATTGAAAGTCCTGCAGTTTAGTGGCTGAGTATATTTTTCTATTAGCTATGTACTTCCCAAGTTCTATTTTAAACTTCACATCACTTTTGATTAGCATGATATTTTTAGGTATCTTAGGTCTATTGTAGAGAGTTATACTCTTGTGTTGTTCCCCCTTTGAGAATGCTGTAGTATTATGACATTTAGGTTTCAATTTTTGACAGTTTCTGGTTTGTAAGTGGTCGAGTTTTCCATTTCTATAAAGTTATTTATGTTACGCTTGGTGAGTAGCAATAGTCGAAAAATATATTCTCCATAGAAAGGAAGAATATTCAAGTCGGTGAATAAAGGTTTACATGTTGCATTAGATTTTGCGTTGCATATAATTCAAATAGCTTTCTTCTGAAGCTTAAAGATGTATATATTATGAATGACTACTGTTACCCCAAATTTCTATTTATTTATATATTTATGTTACCCAATGGACTTACATTGTGAGCAAATTGCTCCTGAGTATAGGGTTCGTCAACAATGGATAGGGTCAGGTGGGGCTAATGTGAAATGAAAAAGTAATCTTTTACCATAACTTTAAACATTTTTATCCTGTGTGAACATAAAAAATACAGGGCACGTGACTCAGTGTTCTTGTTTAGCCTACGGTGGAAAAAAAATTTGTTATCAACCCATAATAAAGTAAAAAAATAAAAAGCATGTTTCATAATAGCCCCTTGCTTGGGGCTATCATGAAATGCTATAGGGGCTATTGTGAAATGCTGCTATAACTCTGGTTGTAAACACATCACCAGCTTGCAGGGCTAATATAAAACAGCCCAAGCCTATATGTTTTGTGTATCAAATTTGCAAAACAATCAGATGAGTAGTTTCTGAGCAAATAATTTAACACTTCAGAGACAAATTGTATCAATTTTATTGTTTTTCATAAAAGTGCTATAACATCTCAGGGAACAACCATACTTATTTCCAAATGAGTATTTATTTTGTTCAGTGTATGTTTCACCCATAGCTAACATGTAACAATATATAAATTGATCCCCTAGCGGACAGAATAATATTTTTAAAGCTGAAAGCAAAGCATAAATCTTAAGTAGTATATAACTAAATACATTTTAAGGCCATAAATACTATTTAGGCATACTGTTTCTTGAAGAGGTGGATTAAACACATTTCAGGAGATAAATGATAGC
>PNEQ01112475.1:0-23527 GCA_003012365.1 Medauroidea extradentata
AAACTTATCCATGATTTCTAGTGATTGTTTGCATCTACCTATATCCCGAGGTAGGAACCAGGACATATTTGCAGCGAGTTTGGTAATTTCTCCTTCCGGTTTCGAATCCACGCCTGACGGGAGAAAGAGCTCATGCAATATCGCTGAGGTTTACTGGACGAGGCAGTGGTTGGGGACAATAGTCGAACCATCACAATATTTAGATTTTTAACCAATTTGCTACTACTTTTACTTTTCACGGGTGTGCACTGCACGGCCGCTCGTTGAGTGTGCGAGAGAGATGGGGCTATATTTGCGCGGGCTGGCATGGGCCAATGAATAGGCATGTAATTTAAGTTTATGTTGTAAATCAAAATGTAATTATGGTTTTTAGAGCAATATTTTCACTTTACAAGTTGTTTAGAGGTATGTAGATTGTATTTGTTCATTATATATTATGTAGTTTTAGTTTACAGCAAAGTATTTTCTTACTTGGTGAGTTGGGTGGCCACCAGGGGCGCTACAGGAAGAGAGCCAGTTTGGCTTGGCGAGGTCCGCCATTACGTTACTCTGGTTGTGTCCGCAGACGTAGATGGACATGTTTCGTTAGTCGTTACAGTTGAGCTGGTCGGACATATTTGAAACACGTGTGAGGGCGACAAGATGGGGCCGAACATGCTGTTAGGGGGGCGCAAGCTCCGAGGGAATAGTCTGGAAGACTAATGTTTTGTTTGAATAATTCTTTATCTCTATAATTTTCTTATGTGTTTTGTTCGGCCAGCGTTACTGTTTTTGGCAGCGATGAAGAATTAGTTGTATTTGTTTTCTGGCGGGATGCGGACTTAATTTTCTTTTCATTTGGACTGGTTCTCTCCCCAGGAGTGAACTAACCTAAATTTAAATTCAGCTTGTTGTACAACTGTTGTTTTCTTACTTTTCGGGCTTGACCGAAATGTATTTGTCCGAGACGTACAGAATTGGTACGATCGACTTGTAACCTTCAGAAAGGTTGATTAAAACTTTCCAGCCAGATTTCTTCTTTTATTTGTGGAAGAAGGTGGAGTGGAGATGCTTGAATAACCATAAATAAGTAAGTCGCCCGACCCGTCACAGTAGCGACATGTGGGCGATAGACGATAGTTCAGATTAATTTTGTTGCTGTGTTTGTGCCAGAGGATGATGGGGGGAGGGGAGCCATCAGCGAATGACATGGCTCTTGAATGAATGTGGGAGAGAAAGGAAAGAGTGAGACGGACGAGAATTTAGTGAGAGCCATCATCCAGGCAGTAGTTCGACTTTCGGACGAACACTGTTAAATTAACAATTGTAATGATGAAGTTACTACAGGAATTCATTTGCTTCAACAATAAAATTCTGTTGACGTAATTTGTTTAACGGGTGTGGCCACTGTGTTTACCAGCATGAAGTTACGTGTCCTAGCAACAAAACTGGTAGTTGCAGCTGTATTTAGGAAGATTGAAAGTTCACGCACACTCTCAGAATGTCTGTTCATGAGCTTGTGTTTCATATCCTAACATTAACAATGAGGAAGAAAATGAAAATAAATCTTGGCCTGAGGTACTTATTTTACTGATCTGACCAATCAGCAGTTGCCTAGTGTTAAACAATTATGTTTAAAATGCATAGGTATACCTTGCAATGACAGACAGACAGTACGGGAAACTATGAAGCAACAGTCAGTGTTGTGTTACCCATGTGGTCACCGGGCCTGAGAGCTCGGCTGCACTATCCGCCCACGGGCTGAGGGTGGGTGACAACTCCGCTGAGACAGCATGGCAACACTGTGTCGCTGGCAGCCTGCTTATGGGCAGGAGGGAAGGGAGGAATGAGCTCGGTCACACAAATGTCAGTTTACCAGGGGGGAGAGTGAAGCGAAGAGATTTTGGTCAGCAATTAACATAAAGGTCTTTAGCGCTGGTGAGGGGTGACATAATGTATGGAGCAGCGCTGGAAAGAAGGGAGGGGAAAAAAAGGGACACGCCCGACAAAAACCACCAACCAGCTGCATTGTCCGGCACAATTCCCAAATGCGATAATATGGGGACCAACCCCGTCTGTAAATTGAACCTGGATTTCCCAAGTGTAAGACAAATGCTCTAGCTATTATACCAACAGCGGCCCCTCCAGGGGTGAGAGAAGAGTACGACATGTGCTCCCGTCTGACTTTCTCCACGACTGAGCGCCTCCAGAAAGTACACAAGCTAATATAAAGGCCAGCAGAGTGGTGCAGAAGGAGCACTGCTTCAATGCCATTTTATCATATTATAGCAGAAAACTCAATTGAAAGAATAACGATTTTTCATACATGAACCACCACCTTAAGTAGTGTAATTACCTTCCTACAGAGGAACTCAGTGATTTTGTAGATAAACAACTTCTTATTTGTGAGTGAATGTATGTTTTCTCCCAGTACAAAATTTACTCACCAGCTTGGGCGAGCGACACAGAGGTACACCTAGCAGAGCCAGAGAGTGGATGAAGTGATATCTGTTGGCAGTTTCAAATATCCTCTTCAACTCTTCTCCTCCCTCCTTTGGATACACCTCTGTCAGAACACACGAGCATACACATACTGCATCTACTGCTCAACAACACAGTTTCACATGTTGTGCTGCCCAACCTACTCTCTTTTTAACATTCCCACATTCTCAAGTCTTATAATGATTATGTCAAGATATGGCGAGAATAAAATATGGTTGTAAACTTAATTGACGTAAAGAAATAGACAGCAATTAAATTTCATTTTTCATTCGTAATGTCCAGGAAGTAACCTTAAGTTTTAGTCAAATATTATTCACCTATCCCCTAGTGCATAGCATAGGCAGTCTTAATTTATTGTAGCTTCTGTGTATGTCCAAGTCGTGAAGCAAGGGCAATGCTACAGTATGTCACCACCAACTAATGACTGGAGCAGTTTTTAACTGTTTTCAGCTGAACGGAGAACCACATCCGAGGGAGGTTTGTCAGTGCTACACTACAATTAACATGTCAGATCGTAGTTCCAGAACATCAGGAGACAACGTAACCTTTGTGTGTTGGGATAAGACGCAACAACCATGACGCCAAAGGGACCACCAAAAACACAAGTTACAAAAACAAAAAAAAAAAAAATTAATCTACATACAGTACGTACTTGCTTAATGCCATGGTTAGGTTATAAAACTACATTGAGCAAAAACTACTGTAAATGAGGCACTTCTCCTTTTTTTTAAGAATGCTGTTCACCGCAGCTACTATTAATTCTTTGCTATTCTTAAGGGCACAGGTGCAGTGAAAACAATAGTTGAACTGTACATGGTGCCTTTCAGAGTAGCCTCTGTGGTTACCTGCTTGAAGTTACGTATTAATTTTCTGTTTTTCGTACACCCACGTACTGAAGTTGTCCTCAATTTTTTGGGATACATCATAGTTTTTTATTGTCATACATACAAAATTTCTCCATAAGTATGGTGTAACATGAATCTATATATATATATATATATATATATATATATATATATATATATATATATATATATATATATATATATATATATATATATATATATATATAAGTCGTGTTAGTTACACTACTTATAACTCGAGAACGGCTGAACTGATTTGCCTGAAAATTAGTGGGGAGGTAGCTTAGGACCAGGAGAAGGACATAGGATACTTTTTATCCTGTTCAACAGCGTTGCCGTGTGACGTCAAAGAGAATACAAGTCACTATAAAATGTGGTATAACAAAAACGCATATGACATGGAATAACAAAACGCAAATGACAGCTAAACATAATTTTGTCTATGGATAAGTACGTTTGAAAATTTGATAACTATAAATTTTGTCAGAAATCAATAATCAGTAATTTGTATTCTCTTTGAATCAAAATTGACAATGCCGCGACCAAGACGATCAAATCCTTCCCGTTAAAGCATGTTCACGAGTAGGAAGACCATCCGCGTTGTTTGTTCTTGTTACTGATAATAAAACAAATGAAGAGTGCAACCTATGCATCAAAATACATGAAAAATAAAGAATTATTAAAAAAATTAATCCAAAATCTGCTTACTTATTGCCTCTAAGGCGGAACAGAGTTCGCAGGGCCAGCTAGTTATGCATAAAGAAACCTCTTCTTGGCCAATTTCAAAAGATTCTACAAGTAACGTAACATGTAAAGTCTCGTACTGTCTGTTACAAACGTCTAGATGACTCGTAGTGCGGGGTGAGGTAACCCACTCCCGGGGGAGGGGGGGAAAGGGGCGGTTGAGGGGAGGTATAAAGGAGGCTGCCTCCCTTTCTTGCTACGCTTTGTGCTGTTCCAAATACATTAGTTGCTGTTTCTTCTGAGCTAGGTTGTTGATAATTGAGTACGGCATGTAACCGAAGATATTCAACTAAGTACTGCACAACAAGGAAAGAAATAATCAAAGGAGGCTCGGGATAAAGTGAACACTTTTGAAATCCTAGTTATGTATTTACTTTCAGAAAATTTCTGTTTTCCTGCCACTTGTTCATATAAACAATACAATATAAGTAACAATCAAAGTACTGTACGTTGATTATATCGTACACAAAAACAAACATCTGAAGTGACAACATTGTGTTATTTAACGGTTATTATTCAAGACAATGTGGTCTTCAAAAGTGCTCATTATATCGCAAATTACTTAAAATAGTGATTAGGGTGCATTATGAAGAAGCCCAAAATATGTTTGCTTGCCCCTCTTAGTAAAGCAATAGTAAGAAATAGAGATAGATAGATAGATAGAGAGTGAGCACCATCAGAAGATAAATGTACACAAAAAAGCAAATTTTCTATGGAAAGACTTTGAAGACACTTAGAAACCGTACTGGTGGACATCAAACAACTCCAAGAAAACAAAGGGGTGTACAGTACAAGATAGTTTTAACACACTGATTCAATATTTTGCTATCATATTTGATCACCCATGTACAGAAAACAGCTGAAAATCTATTGCGGTCGATCCATGTGCTGTGAAAAACTTGTATAATTTACAAACACATACTTTTTAAAGCGTAGTAAAAGTGCTACAGTTGGTCTTTGCATCGTTAGGTATGTACAGTTTTTCAATGAATATGTTTTAATACAATTTAAAAAATATTTGTAGTCAAATGAAATAAAGTTTTTGAATAAGGAATGTTCAGTTTCAAGCCAAGTAAAGTACATTCTGTGTTACGTATTTACTTTAAATCAAGGTGCTTGTATGCATAAACTAGGTATTGTTTCTCAGGAGACTGACATAAAATTTCAGTACATGCAAAAATTCAATGGATGTGGACTTGAAATGCAGACAACTAAGAAATGGGACCACAGAAAGTGTTCCATACATGCGGACATTCAGTACATGGGGGTTCAGTAGATAGATGTTCCACTGTATAAGGTGCAATGTTACTTACGTCTAACGTATTAAATGAAAGCTCAAAAGTTGTAACAGGCTCAAATTTATCGTAGTAATGTAATTCAAGTCTCTTTTTGCTCTGGATGAAAATGTTTATTGTTAAATGTGATTTCATCATTGTAATTGTCAGAACTGTTAATTGTAAAAAGAGAGTATAAATGAAATATTCAGCAGACAGACTGAGCAGACAGGGATGGTTTTGTGGCAGGACTCAGGAGGGAGCCAGCCAAGGTATATTGTGCATTAATATAAAATATTTATTAATAATAATCAAATAAATAAACTGTTTTGATCAAGTTATGTTTAATATTGTCACTGTAAATGTGTTAAAATTTCAAAGAATAAAAATAAACAGTTCGGGAGTAACCACTACACATTCTACTGTCCTCAGCTGTTTTGAAGCACATTTTCGGGTATAAGCCTCCATTTTTGTAGATTTAGGGGACTACGCTAGGTGTTCGCAGAAGAAGGTGGACACGAGGTCACGTGGCACGCAATCATGTGCTTTAATTTAGCCGAGAGTTTGTGCAAAATCTGAAGTTGGAAGGTCAAGCAGTTAACCGCAAGACGGAAACTGACTGGGACTGTGTAATAAAATCTCGTGCCGACGCCAAAAATAGGTACACACGCTTAATAAAACATCAAAACTGTCCGTACGTCGTAACAAATGTACAAATATTAAGAGCACAGCCAGTCACCAAGTCAATAAAGTAATATCGCTGCTTTGCTGTATGGTGTTTGTAAACTGTGCACAGTGTGTTAAGATATTACTAGAACCGCGAGTTTATTGTGAAAAGATTTTTGTACCATTTGGTTTCAATGCCTTATGTGCGCATCATCAGCAGTTATTGGTAAATGATCGGAAGTTTTAAACCTCACTGGTCTTGGGGTTTGACTTGCAAATCTCAGCCCTATGGTATCAATATAGCCTAATTCTGATTGGTGCAACCAAATGAGAGATGTGTCTTAACAAATACAGGTCGCTAATTACCTTGAAGCAGAACTAATTAAACTAAGAAGGTAGTCGTGGCTACTGGTTTATGTCAAGCACACCCAATCTAATTTTACGTGTGTTCCTGAATTAATTCCATTCTAAGAAAACCCACTTATTATGAAGTCGGTTGTGATCCAGTGGTTTCAGTTTCGGATAAGTGTCACTGGTCCAAATCTCCACAAAGTATAAAAAAATAACACTGAATGCAAGCCATTGGTACTAAGAAGTACAAGGCAAAGATCTGAGTTCAAATACGAAATAATTGAAAATGTTATATGTGTATACATAATAATAATCGGTATTAACGTTACTAAAGTGCAAAAATTTAAAATTAACACGTCATGTTTGGCGTGTGTGTTAGTAAACTAATTTAATGGTTCAAATAGTAACAATAATGTAATTTTTTTTAACTAATAAATGTAGTCTAATTTATATTAACCAAAAGGGGCTACTAACACATGTAAGTTAGTAACTTGCATCATACATGTGCTACAGAAAATATTGTGGTGTTGCGTCTCGAGGGGGTGGGGACAACAGGGAGGCTGGCCAACAAGGCGTGCGCTAAAGATGAAAAAAAAGGGGGGGGAGGGGAAGCGAGAACTAGGGAGTCCAGCCTTCTAGATGACAGTAGTCTACATACAGTGGAGTTATTTCCAAATCATTCTACAAGTCAACACTTCCTCCTTCACGGTTGCTAACAAAAGCTTCCATCAGGTATTGCATGTCGCACAATTCCTCTGAAATTCAAGAATATCTTTGTGCAAAAATTATGTAAACTAGCTCCTTCCAATTACAAACTAACATCCATCCATTACCAAGTGCATGTACAACAAAAACATGCAAACTTATTCACTGTTTGTAATGAACTGTCAACTTTTTCTTTACTTTTACTTTGCAAACTGTAAGGATGCCATTAGTGTTCCATACTGATTACTTCTAGTCTAGCAACTTGTAAGATACAGTACTGAAATATGTGACTGACAGATGCATGAGGATACATATTTGCAGTCTGAGGTAACTCGCCTTTACTTACCTTGACATTAACACACCACACACTATGAGTCCTAACTTATCAAAGAACCGCAACAAGAGGTACAATAGTACTGCTACGCACTCACTGTGGGCTCCGTATGCTCCCAACGCAACTGCAGACGCACCAAAGATGCCAGCTAATCGAATGAAGGAACTTCCCGAACTGACCACGTTCTTCAATGCAGGCAACATTTGAGTGGGTGCAGTCTCAATTTTAGGTTTAAGATAAGAACTGGGAACAACTGCTTTACCCTGCAAGAACATACACATTATTGACAGAAAACTATTCTACAACACCATACAAATTATCTTGAAATTTTGTGATGGCTAATTTTTAATAGCTATGAAAATACTTCTAAAATTTTAAATAAAAAAACATGGAGTGCATGAAATAGATAACTGATGCATGAAGAGTTCATCTATGTTACCAACAATCTTATTGCACAACAAATGATATGGACTGTTGCGCAAGCTTTCTCAGCAAAAGCTACTCTCTACACTTCTTAGTAATGTCTACTGCATGCATCCCATATTTTTCATTAATGACACTTGCCAACTTTATGAGCAAATGTTTATCCAGAATAATGCATTTGGTAAGTGTGATCTGCTGTAGTGCAATAAAATGTAGGTACAGATTTCAGCATCAAAAATTGATCTTCAGAAATATGATACTTAAGAAAAATTTTTGTTTAGAGACATGGTAAACACTATTGACTCTGATTGCTGTTTCTTTACTTTGCAAATTGGTTTCTAGAAACCTACAAATCTAAACAGATTATTTCAGCACTGGATTATGTACCACGCGGCTGCCCTCTAAATAGCTGATAGTTTCACATGTTCAGCTCACATGTCAAGCATATTATCATACAATGACATATTCGTCTAGAAAATGTAGGCAACACATTAACTTTAAACATACATATAAAATAAAAATTACTCAATACCACACAGTCCAACTATCATGTCTTAAGTTAATATACTGAGCAATTACGAAAATTACAACCAACTTCTAAATCAATTGACACATCTTGTAGTGTCAAGGTCAAAGATTGTGATACTGAATATACACAATAGATCACAGTCCCTGGTAACCATTAATTTAAAACTGGAAAATCATAATTTTTAAGATTTATAATGGGGGTCGAGGAACCAAAACTATGTTAAGTAATGGACATTGCTGGGTGTTATTAAGTGTAAAAAATTATGTATGCATGACATATAGCTCAAGTGAATATTTTACAACAATAATCAGAGTGTGATAAAGGGGTTGTGGTGGTCTGTGGGCCAGATCTTTTACCATCAACCTAGGTGCTCCAGGTTTGACACCCAGCAGGCAGGGTTTGTGCCCTGTGGACAAAAAAACTAGTTGGTTGTTTTGGTTTAAACCAGGGTTTTTGGTTTAAAGCAGTGATTTTTATTGAACTACTTTTTGTTTAACAACGTTAAGGGCACTCTGCAAGGAGCCTGGGAGGAGAGGAGAGAGAACTGCCAATCAGATGGGCGGGACTAGGCTGTGAGTCAGGTGGCCGGTATTGGAGCAAGGTATGTGTTGGTCTGCGTGCGGAGGGGGAGGCCGGTGGAAGCATAGTTCACCACCCCTCCTTCATTCTCAAGCAGGTAGTGGGGCATGACTGCAATGTCAGGTGTAGCATATTGCTGCACACCTGAGCCCGCTTATCAGAACTATTCATTCTCAAAGCAGCAATAGTTTCAGCTGGCAACTAGGAACATGAGTCAGATACCCAACAATCCTAATACGAAATAAAATTTAGTAAAATGGTTAAAACGGTTTACTAAATGTATTTCTGCTTAAAATTTTGTTTCTTGATTATTTAAACGGAAAATAACTAGTAAAACACACACATCTGTGACACAAAATTGAACAAAACTTAATTTTGCAGAAACATAAATTTTGATTTTAGGTTGTTTTGTTACATGCTTTATGATATACTTGGTTAGCCTACTTATACAGGTGAACAATATTTCCTTCAGTACTTTTTCAAATATACTTAAACAACAAACTATTTAAATCAACCGCCAAACCTGTTCCACTTGCATTACACAACATTTTCCAGTTCTAATGTTTTCAGAATAAATGTAGCCTCGCATGTGGTAGCGTATTACTACTTCCAAACGCCAACCCCCTTCCATCTCGGACCAATAGTAGTCGCCAGCAATAACATAACTATAGCTGAGATTACTGAAATAACTGGCCAGAGAAGTCGGCTAGTATTTGAAGGTGCTCGGACACATTATCGAGCGGCAGTTTCACTGAAGATTGTTTCATTTTTGTACAGTTCCACAAGAAGTTAATCTATTAGCTTGAGTTTGTTACAATCAGACACTGTCTCATAAACTTCAAGAACTTACCTGTCTCCTCTGCTGTAGTTTATTATCAGTCAGCTTAGCTAGTTACACTGAAACGATGGACAACTTTTGGTGTCATATTCTTGCAGTATGCAAATTCCAGCCACACATTTATTTATTTTGACTACTCTTATCCTTACAGAATATAATGGCCTACAAATAAATGTGTTTCAGTATCTTAGACAGGAAGTGAATTGCCCTTTCACAAATAATAAAATAAAAAGTCGTCAAACACACAAAGCTGATCCAGTGTTAGTCAAACATATAGCTCACTCCGGCAAATGCTGACCAAACACCTCGAAAGTATTAACATGTGCGACCCTAGGCTTTAATATTTAACAAAAGTTGTTGTCTTGCAATAAGAAGTAACACCTTAGATTCATCAGTCTTTATGAATTCAACCGTTTTATTAGGCATTAAATAATTACGTATCTTTTAAATCTGACACAAAATAGTACAAAGTTCAATGTACGAAAACATACCACAGACATGTTTGTGACTGTGAATACAGTAAACCTGTATCTAGAGTAGTAACATTATATAGACCTAGAGCATGTAAACTACAAATTGTTTTATAACTGACAAAATTCACTACACCTCTACCAAACAAACCGCAAAAACCGAGTAACGTCCCTAGTTTTATTAAAGAACTGTCACCTTAAATAAGGGAGGTACCAACAATTTGTTATGGCGAGGCAGATAGCAAATTATGGCAATAGTGTATTTTATACAGTTTAAATTTTTTTTTCGTAGAAAAAACAAAGAATCCGACCAGATATGAATAAAAGTCATGAAATATCGCTTTGTTGTGCTCTATCGAGGTAATCGACACAAACCATCCCTCTTTAGGAAATAACGTAAGCCGGACTTATTCACACGCACGCATGCACACACACAGAAATATAATGCCTAATACATATTTCCTTGCCCAAATGTCTGACCACATCTGGAAGCTGGGAGAAACACTTAACTCTCCTTCGGTGACCAACACTTACCTTGGCTTTCTATAAGTATAAAAAATTTTTATTAAGTTTCCTTCCTTGAACTGCATCTCCAGAAAAGAAAATATATGTTGGTCGATGATAAGTATTCTAGAGGTTTATGCACCATTTATATTTTCCTTTATATTACTTATTAATTTGAATTTTATAATTGTGGTGTGTGAGATGTGTTTCAAGTTTTGCTGCTATGTCTATGGATCGGCATGTGACATAGTAGCTCCCAAACGGACTGACCGATTTGAATTATTTTCTTTTAATAGAAAGCTAGTTTCATCACGATGGTTCTTAGCAGTATTTGAAGAAAATCTTCCAGTTGTTTAAAATTTATGAGCTCTTTACCCAATTAGTGAGAGAATTATGTAGATATAATTGAATATCCATTACTGGTATACATTTTAGGTACTAGCAGAACACGGAATATGATGTGATAGAAGAAATGTGCGTTGGTCGAACTGCGAATCCTACACCTATATACCTTAAATGCCCTAATGAGTAGCTAGCTATAGAAGTTTATGCGCTGCAGTGATATCGTCTCCATAAAAAAATGCTGTTATGGTCTCTCTCTTACTATTGTGGGGATCTATTATTAATGACTGAAAACACTGACAGTTTATGTCAGATACTTCGGAAACTCTGAACTTGTTCCGTCAGTCCCAGGAGAGATGATATGCTATATTGATTATTGTTCTAAAAATTTTAATCACGACCTACTGCGAATGTCTGTGGTGCGACTCACGAAACATACACACATGTCCACTCTTCATGGCGGTCACAGCCAGAATCAGTTTTATACGCTGCTTTCCGCAAATGACAGCTGTGGCTCCGCGCGACGGTTCCACCCTTCATGGAAGTTGCAGCAGGAGTCCTCCTTAACTTTCGACTTTGCGCCTACGTGGCAAACCCTCCTAGGACCGCCCCCTTTAAACTTCTAACCAATCGCGTCTCTCATGGGTGACGAAGACAACAAACCCTGATATTCTTCTGTATCAATTTATTGCAAAATTCACACACATTAAAATTAATATCCACTTGAACTTATTTACAAAATTAATTTCTGATGGAAAAATTATAAAAAGTTAGTAGTAAATTACACAAGAGGGGGGGGGGGGGGGGGGGGGCATATCAACGCCTCTCTGTGTCCCCATTTCCGTGTCCAAGCTGTGCGCCCCTCGTCGGCTCAAGGCTGCTCGCTAGCTTTCACGTCCTGTTTTTCCAACTTTCCCTCCCCTACTGTGTTAAGGAATCTACCATGACACAATGTAACACCTTCTGTTACTACTGCGCCTCTCGCCAATACACAAAACTAAACCACACATCAATTACTTTAAACAAACTTTTGCCACTGAGTCACATAAAACATACAATTCTAATCACAATGCAATTACAACTGACTTTCTACGACTACCCTAACCTAAATTCCGGTGTTTACAATGTATAGGTTATTTATTTGTTTTTAAAGGCTATATGCCTGTTACAATGCATATAATATGTGCCTATCAACTATTGAAATTCCCAACATGCCTCGTCGTAATTGAACTTCTGTGTATTTGCAAGAAGTATTTCAAATATTAATAAAAAACTACATGCCTAAATTCTATTGTAAATATTAAGATACAAAAAGGACAGTTCAAACTTTCGTCCCATAAGCACATTGTCTAGCATGAGCATTGCAGCTGAATGCTAGAAATTATTTTATGGGTCATTTCATCCCCAAATCACCTAATTTTAAAACACGGCAGTGCCTCAACATCTCAAATTCCATTAATTTTTTTCCTATGTAGGTATACATAAAATAAGAACAAATTATTTTTTCAGAATTTTTGGAGGAAAACCTAGGAAGGAGAAATTTTTTAATTTTGAAATCACGCAGCAATTTATGTTCTCTAATGACCTACATCAGTTGACGGAAATTGTTATAATTCTTTTGGTTTTTAAGCTATTAGGTTCATTTTGGTACCAAATGAAACATAATTTTCAGTTCTATTTAAGTGCATAAAGAAAATATGCAAAACAATAAAATTTAAAAAAATTAATTTGCATAAAATGCAAAGTGTTTAATTTTTACAAAATTTGCAATTACTATTAAGATACCAATAACACATCTTTGAAACGTTTTCTCTACAATCTTCTTACCATATACGTATTAAATGCAGTAAAAATATAGAAAGGGTGTTTTTGTTTTAATTTCCAGTTATTGTTTTTTGAATTTTTTTAACAAAGTATTGCCTTGTGTTAAAGTGATTAAATTTTAAAAGGCATGAGAAATAAAGGAGTCATGATAGATACTCAAGTTTCTTATCAGCCTTTGAGTGACCTCATCTAAGCTGCAGAAATTTTGGGAACACAAAGGGATGGCAACGGGAAGAGAGAAAAGGAATATGCCTAAGCCGTTGGAAAGCAGCAGGGCAGGTTTTCACGTGTATAGAGACTGAACCTTTTTAATCAGTCGGTGCTTGATATTGTTCGTGAATGTTTGAAATGCAGTCTGTTCTATTAACAATGAAAATTGCTCTTCAAGTTTGATGTGTATTGAATAATGTTTAGTTAATTTTGTGCTGGTTTTTGAAAATGGAAAGTTGTTGTGTGGGACATCACCTACAAGAAAATTGTTCAGATCTAAATCTATTTCACCCAGTAAGTTGCACAACAGAACTTACTCAATCAGATAGAGAACTTTTAGAGATAAGAACTAAATGCTCCAATGTTCAATGTGTGTGTTTATATCACAGGTGTAATTTCCTGTCAAATTTTGAAATTTTTCAAAAAGTGTGTAGTGACCCTTTTACTAAACATAGAACGAATGTACATAAAGGCCTCAAGAATATTTATTTTTCATTTTACAAGAAATATCATGAGTCTGTTGATCTTGTGCCAGGTAAAAAACTCTCTATATCCTGCCGAAAATTAGTGGTTCGAGAAGCAAAAGTTATTAAAACAGAGCAAGAAAATGAAAGTAACTCATCAGAGTGTGATTATAAACCAGATAATTGTTTCACCATACAGAAACTCAACAACAGCTGCAGGATGATGGACTGTTCAGCAGTCAAAGTTAAAAATATAAAGATAAACAAGAGAACTTCATACGTAAAGAATAAAGCACAGTGGATACGTGAAAAGTTCCACAGCACAGGCAAGTGAAGCTCTAAATATAAGAAACCCAATATGCTTTGAAAGAACCAGCAGTAAATCTAGAAAGACTTGTACTAATTGTAATACACTAATGGGAAAATTGAAGGAAAAATATGTAGCCAGTAATATAATTCAGAAAGTCCAGATACTGACATTTGTTCGAGAATCATGGCGTATAAAAAAACTGTTGTTTATTTTGGAGCAACAGAATATTTGGGGAAAAAAGCCAGGAAGGTTTTACAGGAGGATGGAGTTTTAGGAACAAGACCAGATAGAAGGAAAGGACATCCCATTAGTGAAGCCACAGCCCAAAGTGTAAAAGAATTTTATTATGATGATGATGTAAGTAGAATTTCACGAAATGTAAAGGATTATGTGTCTGTTCCAACATGGCCGTGGAAGAACAGGTCTGGACACTCGCCTGGATATTTGACCCCCTTTGCTGTTTGGCTGTAGTTCACCAAGTTACCGAGAATATTGTGTTTTATTGGCACTGATGTTAGGGCGGTCGGACTAAACTCCGCCCACTTCCTTTCCGCAAAGATAAACAATTTATCAAAACGTATTTTTTATCAATTTATGAAATACTTTCTTCGTTCAAAAATTTAAAAAAAGGCTCCAGCAATCTTTATTTACTTTATAAATTTAAAATGGAAAAAAGTGTACGGAGTTTGAGTCCGACCGCCCGGAAAACAGCGCCAAAAAGTACGACATTCTCGGTAACTTGACGAACTTAAGCCAAACAACAAGGTGGTCAAGCAAAATACATTGTTAGATAGGCGAGTGTCCAGACCTGTTCTTCTACGACCGTGGTTCCAAGTGAAAAAGGAAAATGTTGAATTGCACAACTTAAAAGATCTATATTTTGAATACAAGGAAAAATATCCTGATGATAAATTAGGGATAGCAAAGTTTTGTGAATTACGCCCAAAAGAATGTGTAACTGTAAACAGCTGTGGCATTCATTCTGTGTGTGTCTGCACACATCACAAAATGTCAAACTTATGATGCAAAGTGTTGGTCTTACTATACCATACCAAGAACTCCTCCAAAAACTCGTATGCAACTTATCCTCTGAAGAGTGTATGCTGCACCATTGTTCTAATTGCACATATACATCCTTGCTCCATGAATATATATCATGCAAATGGAATATTTAGTCAATCGAGAGACTGTGGAATTCAAGCAATGGCTGTGTACGGATAGATCAACACTGGAAACTTTGATAAAATTGGTGGATGACTTTGTAGAAATGATAGTAGTGAAGTTGGAAGCTCTCACTAGACATCACTTCACAGCAAAATCTCAAAGCCAGCATATGAAGAATGTGACAATGAACTGAAATGACAAAACTTGCTTGATTCTTGCAGATAATTATACATGTATACTCCAAGATGCTGCTCAGGGTTTCCACTGGCACATCATCCAAGTAACTTTGCATCCATTTGTGATTTATCACAACAGTGTAGGAGAAATTCTCAACAAGTATTTTTGTATCATTAGTCACTGTCTCAAACACGATAATACAACATTTTTTGCCTTTCAAAAAACAATGTTGCAACACATCCAATCGGAACTACCGCACATTGAACACATTGTTTACTTCAGTGATGGTAGCTCTGCTCAATACAAAAACTTTATAAACTTATGCCCTCATGAGGATGATCACAAACTTACAGCTGAATGGCATTTCTTTGCTACTAGTCATGGAAACAATGTGTGTGATGTTGTGGGTGCAACTATAGGAAGGTTAGCAGCTCGACCAGTTTACAAAAAACTACTGGCTGACTTATTCTTAGTGCTGTAGATTAATTCAAATTTGCTGAGGAAAACATTTAAGGTATGAAGGTGTTTTTCATACAATCATCATCAGAAATTGACGCAAACAGAAACTGTCTACAAGAGCGGTACAACAATGCTGCTTCAGTTTCAGGAACAAGAGAGAATCATTATTTTGAACCCCTTAACAAATCAACCTTGCTTGTAAAGCATGTTTCAAATTCTGACATTTCTTTCAAGGTGTCTGTTGGGGCTCTGGAAAAAGAAGAGTTCATCAGAATAATACTTGAAAAGTATTACGCAGTTATTTACAATAAAAAATACCTGTTCCTTCTCTGACAAGTCTATCAGCTCACATTTATGATGTTGAGAGTAAAACTCAACATAACGTTAATGAACTAGCTAAGTCAAAGTTATGAAATATAGTAAGTTATTTACATTAATTTGGCAAGTAGTTAAAATATGTAATGTGTCACTTGCACTGGTAAATCACACGTGTAATGTTTTTATTCAGGCCTTGGATATTCCAAAAAGCTGTACAGATGTCATTGTTATATATAGAGTCACTTGCATTTGATTAACTTGTTTTTGCTTGTTGATAATTTACAATAATTAGCCTGTCAGAAGAATAGAGCTTACTTTTTTATTATTGTCGTAATTAGTGCAAAAACTTCTGTAGTCATCACAGAATAGTATCATTGACATTAATTATTTAGATCATTTACTTCTATCAGATGTTTGTAATTTTATTAGTTAATGGAAGAGGTTGTGTGAATATTGTAGTATTAAGGCTATATCACTTGCACTGTGTATTTGTTTTGTGTAAATAAAAAGATAATTTTCATCAGACAGGAAACTAAATAATCTAAGTATTTTAATTATTTTATGCTAACCTGTTGTTTTCAGTCTTGTACTTTTTATACGTTGAAATTATTTTTAATGCTTCCTGCAAATTCATAAATACTGGTACAATATGGTAAATTAAAAAAATATTTTTTTTTTCAAAAACAATAAAAATACTCTCTTAATTTTTTACTACATTTAATATGTGGTAAGATTATTGTACAGAAAAAGCTTCAAAGGTGTGATATTTTAAACTTACGAGTAATAGTACATTTTGTAAAGACTAAAAATTTTGTACTGTATGCAAATTAATTTTTTTGAATTTCATTTTCTTGCATGTTTTCTTTGTGTGCTTAAAAAGAGCTGAAAATTATCTTTCATTTGACACCTAATTGAACCTGATAGCTTAAAAATAAAAATAATTAAACAATCCCAGTCAACTGATGTAGGTAATTAAGGTTGTTCAAGTGGTAAAAATTCATAATTTTATATTTGCTTGACATAGTGTTCGTTTTATAGACGTTACTTATGACTACATTTTACACTTGTAGAAATTTTTAGCTCTCATAGTTTTCCCATAGCGACATGTCTGAGTCACAATTTGCAAGTTACAGGAACATAGATACAACGAAAACCAAATGGCTTGCTCGGATTAAATAATTTACACTGCAATTAGATATAATGGGCACTGTGCTAAAAGATTTAAAAACACAGAATGGAATTCCTTTGTACTATTAAAAAAATCCTAAAATGACGAAAATTTACCTCATTTATGGCAATTTTTAAAAAAGACAAAATGACTTTGTTGAGTGATTTTAAATCTTTTAGCAAGGTGCCCATTACATCTAATTTCAGTGCAAATTATTTCATTCGAGCAAGCCACTTGGTTTTCGTTGTATCTATGTTCCTGTAACTTGCAAATTCTGACTTTAACGTGCTGCCATGGGAAAACTATAAGAGCTAAAATATTTCTACAATTGGAAAATATAGTCACAAGTAACGTCTATAAAACTAACACAATGTCAGGCAAATATAAAATTATGAATATTTGCCACGTGAACAACCTTAAAGAATATAAATTGCTGTAAGATTTCAAAATTAAAAAAAATTATCCTTCCTCAGGTTTTCATCCAAAATTTTCTGAAATTTATTTGTTCTTGTTTTAAGAGTACCTACATTGGATAAAAATTTGAACAAAACCTGTGACATTGAAGCACATGGCACTTATATGAAAATATTGTTAATGTATCAAACTTTGATGCTATTACCTTACTTTAGGTTGTGTTAGGTTACCCAACATAACCTAAGCTACGCTAAGGTTAGGTAACCTAACATTATTGGTGTATTCCAATTACTGCACCCGAATGCTCCCGGTGCGCACCCGACGGGTGCCACATATCCTAATTACCAGAACTCCTGTAGGGAGCATTCAGATTTTCATATTACAATTGACAGTTGCACTCGATGGGTGCTCACAGGGAGCAGTTTTTGCCGCACCATCTCGAGAGACAGTGTGGCAAATGAGTGCAATTATGGCAGTGACATGTGATGCAAACATACAGTGATTATTATAATAACTGTGTTCGTTATTAATACTATAGCAAGATTAGTAGGATTGAGTCGTCCACGCATTTATTTACCGATTTATCAAGAAGAAAAATCGTAGCTAGTAACCTTTCAAATTTCGTAGGATTAAATTTTGGCTGTTTTGGAGTACCTATGATTAAAGAATTTAGCGTTGCAAGTAATTTGTTGCCACAAACGTTTTGCACTGTCAATGTGGTGTGTTCCAGCTGTTGGAGCATAAACAATACACACTCGTTGCGGGCAATCACGTGACTATTGCATATTTTCAGTTTTCGGGGCGCACTGGATGCGCCCCCGGAGCAGTCAATTGGAATACGACATATGTTCGGTCAGGCTAGGTTACCTAACCCAATCAAATTTTTGTTTGCATACGACTACTACTAACCACTGTAGAATAATGTTAATCAATTTAGTAGTAGACCTCTAAAATCAATAGTTTGGCTGGTACACTATGAGTAGCTACGCTTCAATCTACTCTATCTTATACTAGAAGGTGTATGCCATAAAAATTTTGTAAGAAGATTTTGAAGCTGCATTTGGGTTACTGGGGTGTTACTTGTGCAGTATTTATTGTGCCTGCACCAAAAAAAACATCATAAAATTTATAGGTACATGGAAACATTGTCAGAAATAGATAATATTCTAGGTTAAATGACGTTGCACAATATGGCAACTTATCTTGAACTGCTTATCTCTAACTAGATGCTATTTATTTCAAAATGCTTCCATCTTTGTAAAATATACTGTTCAAAAACAGCCACGTGTGCATAAAACTGTTTTGTTTACAGTCGACTTTGAGAAAGATAACAAAAAATAAAACCATCGGTATCCCACACTCAACTCCTAGTGTAGCCTATGTTAGCCACGAGTATCTTGGTGGCCATTCACACGATACAAGTTTGTGATGAATGTTTAAGAGTATAATCTTTGAAAGAGTTGTGCAATGAGATTGCATGACTTGATGTAGTTTTTGGGACATACTCTAGTATGACGTAGACGTTGTCAAGGAAACTTAAAGAGAGCAGGCAAACACAAGCAGAGTGTGCTTTAGTCAACAGGACACATATTAAACATTGGAATATTAGGTCAAATAAAACAAGGGCAACCAAATAAAGAAAAAATTGAATTTTGTTCTGCTTGTGTCTAGTAAACTAAACTAACTCACTGCTTTGTTTCAGCTCATCATCATGTCATAATTTTTTGGTTCACGTTTTTTATCCATTTGTCCTTTGTGGCAAAACATGTTTCGGTAAATATCAAGAATCACTACTCATTGTGTTCCCGGCAAACTATTGATTTTAGACATATAGTTTACTGATAAAAAATGTTTCTAGTGACGTTTTGAGTAGTCCCATGTAAAAAATTTCTTTTTAGGTTAAAATATTTTAGGTTAGTTTACGTAGATTGTTAGTTTTGGTTAGGCTAAGTTAGTTTAGGCTATATTAAGTTACTTTAGAGTATGTTAGGTTAGTTTAGGTTGGGTTAAGTTAGGTTAGGTAGTTAGGTTACCTTACCTAAACTTACTTTTAAGTTAACCTAAAATAACTTACCTTAGCCTAACCTAAACTAACTTTTAAGTTTAAGTTCACCTAAACTAACTTAAATTAACCTAAAAATTATATTTTACGAAGGACTACTTAGAACGTCACTAGAAACATTTTTTCATCAATAGACTGTATGTCTAAATTCGATAGTTGGGCCGGTTCACGATGAGTAGTGACACTTGATATTTACCGAGGACTGAAAAGGTAGAGGAAGGCAAAATAGAATAGTATATACCCAGTCAGAAAGCAACTGCAACTGCAAGATGCAACAATAACCTTAACTACGTACCGGATAGAGAACACCAAAAATACTATATTCTTCTTCCCCTAAATACCTTAAAAATACTTGCAACGTAATAAGGTACACTTACAATTATTTTTATAGTTTCTGTTGTTCCTGTAACCACTGGATTCTTAAAAAGTATATATTCAACAGAATCTTGAAACCCCATGGTCCTGTCCGATTGGGGACTTTGTTATCGTGAGTGAGGTCGTTGCCTACGCTATTAGTAGGTTTGTTTTACTCGCAGTGACCTGGCGTCTCTTTTTGCTCTTTCAGCTCCCGGGGCACTCCTAGGCGTTTTACTTGCCGGAAACAATATGGCGGGGGTCCGTTTTACTCGCAAGGTCAAGCGCCTCCAGGTCAAGTAGGTCATGCTCCCGCCGCTCCACCTCGCGAGGTAGAGTTGTGGGGTCAAATCGTCTGCTAGACGTTTTCGGGCCAGTCTGCTACATCGTGGTCTGATAACGTTCGTTGTGATGTGAATAAGAAATAACTTATTATTCCAAATAACGTTGAAAAATGATGAAAATAATATAGCCGATGATGAAGGAAAGGTGTTATTTACAGCAGAATGTAATTATTTATTTCGTACATGATGATTCTTCATTCTCTACTATATTCCCGATAACTTCTGCTAGTTCGGCCATCACAAAAAGAAATGCACGCACGCACTAAAGCGTTTTCCTTCGCCCTTTAAGAGTACAACTCCCTCTGACCTGGGTCAACATTATTCCAACTCCACCAACTCCAGGGAGACGCGAGAGACGCTAGGTCAAGCGCGAGTAAAACAAACCTAGTGATGGGTAGTTCGTGAACTACCAGTTCATTTCGAACTGCTCCAAGAAGTGAACTACTGAACTATGTAGTTCAGGCGTAAAAGAACTGTTCTTGCGACTGGCTGGAAGACAGCCTGCGCTGAAAGATGAGAACAATGGAAATGTATCGCGAACTGCATCGGTATTCGAACTACATCGTTCGAGGCAGTCCGGCGAACTATATCGTTCGAGGCATGTCCGCGAACTATATCGTTCGAGGACAGAGACAGTTCGACGTTATTGTCGTGTCGTGCCTTTCTGTCCCGTGACCTGTCGTTTGAAAATAACGAAGCCATATTTGTTATAGGCCAAGAACATTCATTTTTCACTACAATGTAAAGGGCAAGTAACAGTAATCCATAGCTAAATTGGCATTAAATTATATGGCGAAAAGTAAGTGGAGAAAATACACAGTTTAAAAAGTAGCTAATGCATGAAAATCTAAAATACAGTTACAAAAACATATATAACTTACCAAATAAGAGAGAAAATCACCGCTTCTGTTCTTATTGGTGGCAATGCACTACACAAGTTTTCGTGTACACGTGAAAATAGGCACAGTAACTTAAATTTAACTTCTTTAAAAAAAATTACACGTTAATAAATATTAAAAAATATATTGCACTAAAAGGTATGTTTTGAAACAACTTTCATGTATATTTCATGTTGCTGTGAAGAAATACGAGACGAGAAGTTTTGGAAGGTGACAACCTATTTCTTTTTTTTTCGGTGAGTGTTTGCTAAGATTGGAATAATAGTAACTTAAAATATGTTTAAAGAAAAACGACTTGCTGCATGTACGACGCACATATACGTGTTCAGGGATAAAATGAGCACTTTTGAAACCCTATAGATACTTTTTTTTTTGTTTTAAGAGTTTATTTATAGTTTCCTGTCACTTTTAAACTTAAACAAATGCATTTTATTAACAATCAGATTTCGTAGACTACACTTTATTGAACAATGAACTTCTGAAGTCACAATATATAATATTTTTTAAATATTATCGTAGAGAAGATGGTCTTCAGAAGTTCTCAATTTGTTACAAACCGCATATACATACATAGGCGTGCGCAGACATCAAGTTTAGGTAGGGCCTAGAAAGTTTGAAGGCCCCAAAATGCACCCATCCTCCCTATTAAAGCGGGGGGTCCGGGGGTCCTCCCCCGGGAAAATGTAGATTTTAAGATGCCAAATGAAGTTATTTTAGTAGTTTTCCTGGTAGAAGTACAAACAATTTGTTTTGAAGACAGAACTTGGTAGGGGCAAGATGATGACAAAGATCGGCGTAGAACACTTTCCTTTTTAAACAGAGAGTACGGTGGCCCTCTCCTCCCACGAAAATTTATGGTTAAATGGTGCACTAAGCTTTGAAAAAAAATAGTCAGTGATAGATTATTATGGCAAGGCCTCGTGCACCACCACTGAGCGAAGAAAAAAAATCTGGAATTATGTGTGTGTCCAAAAAATGCATTTGTGTGGAATTTAATTTTGAAGTTGGGGCAAAAAACATACACCACACATACATATTATTCAAAGGCTTTTTTTTTTGCTGATTAAATTAAATAGTTGTCAGGAATAGTATTCTCTCTTTTACCCTTAATGACTAAGCTAAATTTTAAAAAGCATGGTTTTGTTAACAAGTTTTTTTTTTTTTTTAAGGGATAACTATTTAATTCAAATGAGGTCAATATGTTTTCAGCCATATATGTTAATTCTAAGTACTTATTTAATTCCATTAAAAAGATTTGGCAAATAAAAAGTAAATAATTAATAGCATGCACAAGTAAGTTCAGAACAATTTGAATAGCGAGAATCACACATCAAATTAGGCCAACAAAATTAAAAATCCAATGTTTTCATAAAAATTACGGAAATTTTCCCATAAACGTAGTGATGGTTTTAATTTTAACATATTCATTCGGTAAACATTTAAGTTGTAGAAGCAGATGCAATTGAAAACATTACAAAAATGAATCATTACTACGAAAATTTTTTTATGATATTTCAAACAATTCCCATAGCAAAAATGCAAGAACAAAGTTGCCATACACAAACTCACAGTACGAAAGAAGAGATTTCTTTTCTTTTCATCTTGTTTCCAAAATGTTCTTTCATATTTCTTGAGTCTTCTCAAATAGTTAGCCTCCTTTCTCCTGGGACCAGTGTTTTAAATTCTTCTATGTCTCAGTTAACTGAAATTGCAGTAGTAATTTTTTGTTCCACAAAAGGCAACAACAAATTATCAAGTCCATCCTGTGTCATTGTTGATCGGAGTTTCGTTTTTACATTAACTAATTTGGAAAATGCTCTTTGAGCACAATAGCTTGTACCCCCACGATGCTGAACAGCTGAAGTACTGGCGAAAAATTACGGTAAATGTTATAATGGGTAGCGTCTCCAAGCCAGTCAAGCCAAATCGGAAGGTTTGTTGGTAGCCCCGATGTGTACTCTCTGTTTTTGAGAAGTGTTATTTCAGCTGATAGATCTGACATTCTTACTCCAAATAAGTAGGTTATCACTTCATAATCACGTGAAGATGTATTTAGGCCCAGAAGATTTCCTACAGACATCATGAGTTCACTTGATTCTTGACTAAATCGCTCTTCAAGTGCGTTTGTCAGTGAATCAATAACAGGAAAATATGCGGTAATTCTGATCTCTTGCTCCAAGGAATCAAATGAAGTACTGTTTTCCCAATGATCATCAAGTTTCTTTGGTACTTTTCTCTTTATAAATGTTGGCTGTTG
>PNEQ01112476.1:0-23509 GCA_003012365.1 Medauroidea extradentata
TTATGTTAACTGGTTTTCAAGTTTTGTATGAAGTAAAAATACGCAAATTTTGACTTTGAAGTGCCATTACGGGAAAACTAGATGAGCTAATTTTTTTCCGTTAGAGGTATATGTACTCTCAAGTAATGTGTACAAAACTAACACTATTTCATACAAATATAAAATTATGTTTTTTCCCCACTTGAACAACCTTAATGTTCCTCAGAGGTATCTGTTATCACAGACAACTATGGTGACACGGGGGAGAGGGTAATATTACGTGTGATGTAGGGCGACAGTGCACAGGGGCTCCCTGAGGTGAGGGGTTGTGGCCCACATGATGACGTATGAGGGAGGATGGCTCGCTGACCACACAGCGTGATTGTCCACACCGCTGCCTCCCCTACCCTCCTGCACCCATCATCCACACAGACATGTAGCAGACAGTGGTTACAAGGATAATTGCTCACGTGGGCAGCAACATGGTGGCGGGTTCGCTGACCTGTACATTAACCTCCAAGAATATCTGTCAACTCGAGGTGCTCATTGCCTGCTCGCTGACTCAGTGCTGCCACATCATTGCGTCTGCATGTTGTCGCTTCTTTATTATTAGTTTCATTGAGGCGACAAATAAATATAGCCACGACTTGGCGGCGGCAAGGTCTCAGTGCCTGATATACACACAGAAAGCTCTGTTTCATGGTAAGTGATTGAATATTTTAACTCTCACGATCAGGGGCCGGTAGTTTTCACGATAAGATTTTTGCATCACTTTGTTTCAGTGCCTTACGTGCGCACCTGCACCTCTGCTTTGTGGTCAGTGATTGGATGCCTTAACACACAACATCTGGAGGTTAAACCCGCAAATCACAGACTCTACACTTAAACACTCTGTCAATAATCATGAAGTTGAGCTGCAGGTGTGCACGTAAGACACTGAAACAAAGTGGGGCAAAAATCTTTTCGCGGAAACTACCGGGCCCTATTCACGATCCTTGGGTTTCTGCCGACAAATCACAGACGAGTGGTGTTGCAGGAACGTTATTGTAATTGGCCCAGTCAAATGAGATACCATAAACACGCTGCCAATAACCATGAAGCAGCATAGCAGATGTGCACGTGAGGCACTGTAATAAACTGGGGCAAAATTATTATCGAGAAAAATATGGATCCCTAACCATATTGTGACGCAATGACCCTATCATGATTGGTGCAGCGAAATCAGAGAAGTGTCTGAGCAAAGACAAGCTGCTAATAACCATGAAGTACAGCTAGAACAAAATTTTACAGAAATCGTTTCGCTTTACAAATAATAAGTCGAGGACTGATTGCGATAGTGACACGAACCTACAGTTGTTTGTGTCCTAACTTGTGCCATAAAGAAACAGCGATTTTCAGGTTCCTTTCAGAACAGCTTTACTGCTGCTTTAGGCAAGACACTATTTCCACTTCCTTCTTGGCCAATACTTTCTGACACTGTTCCAGTATCCCCGCTTAAAGGTTTACACTATGGTCCTTATTTTTCTGATAAGTAGGGGCCGGAAAATTTCCCAGATTCAACGACCTGCATGTTAGAATGCACTATCCTGTGTATAATCAAGCCGCGGCCATTTGTCCACTAGCTGCTACTCAGTGGAACAACAGACAATTAACGAACAGACGGGGCTTGAATATGCGTAGGATAATGGATTCATGCCTGCAGGTCATTGCATCAGCGTAATGGACGACTTGAAGTACACTCCCCCTGACGTCACCGCAGGGGAACAGTACTGTGGGAAACAAAGCTTGTCTACAAACACGCTGATTTGTTAGTTGGTAATTGCAGAAAGCAAAAATGTTGCGCATTCGTAGATTTGCACGCAAGGGTAAAAAAAATATTACTTTCAATTTCATGGTTAAGATACGCAAATACATATGATTAATGTTTACCGGAAAAAAACGACAAATTTCAAACAAATAATCAATTTTCTTGACGTACATCTCAACCGGGACATGTGAAGCCAAACAGCTAAATGAAGGTTATGTTTGGCTGCGGTATCCATGGAGATAGGAATTGTTTCCCACACCTGACTGAAGCTCCGCCTCTTTTTAAGTCGTCCATTTTCCGACCCCTACTGATAAGCCATAGAGAACAATTTCAACTTCAAACACGTTTGCATTACAATGTATTTCACACGGTTGGCTTGTGGTTACACAGCAAATTTCAACGACCTGTCGGTTAGAATGCAAGTACCTGTAAACTCTGTCGTCAATTACTTGTACACTGTCTGCTCGTACGAGTGGCCAGTTGTACACGTGACAGAACTTAGACTAGACTCCAAGTGACTATAGGCTTGTTCGACGTCTCCCGCTGGCCGATATTGTCGTGACTTACCGCGGAGAATACTTACACGGTAGAGAGGCCAATCTCTGTAAAGACGTAACACACGTCAATGACAACACATACAAGTTTGCGGCCAATTGAATCGCAGACTATGCTGTGTTATGTATAGGAAAGTGACGTTTAGTCTGCTACCAAATGATAACGCGAATTTGGATGTCTCTAGTTATCAAACAGTAACCAAATCATAAAATTAACTCGCATGTACAGTAGTTCAAAGCCTGTGCTGTGCTCTCGTCAAATAAACTGGAGAAATTTCCAGATCACTATTTATGGTTAGAGATGATGGTTTATCGTGGGAAAACTTGACTGTTTGCTGGATTTCAATACACGTTTGCACACCAGAAGGTTTCTGGCTTTAGCTTGTACTTGAAGCTTTTGCCTTATTTGACTGAGCCAATAAGAATCCCGATATTGTGATATTTGATGCATATTATTGGTCTGCAGACAACTATGTTGTGTCAGAAGTACATCACCCAATCATATATGTTGCAAGAAACTACAGTGTTTTCAAGGGTATTTTTGCCCTAAACATTTTCGCGATGTACCATCATCTCTATTCATGGTTTATAAGTAGAGCCAGTGATTTTTTGGTGAAAACAGTTGTGCAACAACTTGTTTCAATGCCTTACGTGAGCACCTGTATCTCTGGTTGGTGGTTATTGGCGGAATATGATAGGGCAGAGGCGTGGCTCGTTTGACTGTACCAACCAGAACAATGTTGCCGCGACACCACACGTCTGAGATTTGCGGGTAGGACCCCGAGACGGCGAGAGTTAAAAACTTCCAATCACTGACCATGAAGCAGAGAAACATACACGGCATTGAAACAAATTGTTGCAGAATTCTTTTCACCAAAAATAACTGGCTCTAATAATATGCGCGCCAATCTCTCGGGACATGTTGCACAACGACCGTCACAACACGAGTGTAATGTAAAACTCAAAACTCTCAATGTGCCCTCCTTGGGGATAACGAGTTGGTAGGGGGGGGGGGGAATACGTCCTCCATAAAAAAAACATTTAGGAGAAAACTCTCCTTCCTCAAAGAAAACCTATTAATAACCTAATAATATTATCATCGTTACTTACTTTCAATATTGCCAAATCCAAATCGGTTCCCAGAGTTTACTCCTAAAGAGGTTAAAAAAAGTCTAACAAAATTATAAAGAAAAAATGTGTGATTTAAGTCACCATTTGAACCTTGAAATGAAAATGTTTCCAGGGAAGAGCACCGTAACCCCCCCCCCCCCCCGCGGTCTCACCCACCAAAATCCTACGCAAAAACTTGGCACATAAATGTATTACTCTAGCTCGCCATATCACCACTAGATGACACTGCAGCACATAAACTTCTATACCGTTTCAACCACCGCCATAGAAACTAGTAAAATATAGGAACTAATGTTTTTTCTTGTTATACGCGTTCCTATAACATTCATATGATATGGATGAAATTTGAGTTGAGTTGTTGTGTGTGGTTTCGCGAAGGTTTCTGTCAAGAACGTGGGGGGCGCTAAACGGGGCGGAGGCTCAGAATACAGAACCAAAAAAAATTTTAAAGGACATTGTAACGCATGCCGAGGCAGCTAGGCACTGTATAAAATAACTAGTTGTTTCCAGTATGTGATTTGACACTGTGGGTGTGACCATTTACAGTTTTCCTCACAAATTAATTAGTGCCATTGTGAAATGTGAGTGTTGGAAAAGAAGGGGCTGGTTGTGAGACACGTAACTTGCCCCCCTCAGTTTTACTTAAGGGCGTTCACGTGGCAAAATTCATAATTTTATATTTGTTTTGTAGACGTTACTTTGCAAGTAGCGGGAACATGCTAACAACAAAAACCAACTGACTTACTCGAACGACATAATTTACACTGAAATTATATAGTACGGACCATGTACTAAAGTATTTAAAACCATACAATAAAGTCCCTCTGTATTTTTAAAAAATTGTCATAAAAATTATTGTTAGTTTTAGAATTTTTTTTAAATTACAAAGTAATTGCATTTTGGGATTTAAAATATTTTAGCATATGACACATTTTGTCTAAATTTTGTGTAAATTATTATATTCTAGTAAGTCAGTTGGTTTTTGTTAATAGCATGTTCATGTAACTTGCAAATTTTGACTTTGACATGTCGCAATGGGAAGACTATAAGAGCTGAAAATGTTTCACGAGTGGAAAATGTAGTCACAGTAACGTCTGTAAAACTAACACTATGTCGTACAAATATAAAATTATGCGTTTTACCACGTGGACACCCTTAAGGGGGGTCGCCCCCCTCGCTTCCTCCCCTGCTGTTGTCAAGCGTTGACACGGACCTGGTCTTTTAAAGAACTACGCTAAACATTCTCGCTATTCTCCTGCACTGTCTCCAATTTGCAGGCTTGCAACATCTAAGACAGCTACGACAGTGACACAGACTAGATACTAATACAGACGTGGAATAACTTAGCGGCTCATATAATACGGTGAACTTGGCCGCTTATTGGTTGCCCGAGGTTGTTGATACCAGCCCTGTATATGTTTGGTTCCTGTATGTTACTGCAGGTTTACTATTGGTCTGGCTGCCGGCCAGTTGGACAGCGCCTTACGCTGATTGGCGGTAGACATTTCCGCCATGTTGCTGGCCAGGGAAGTCATTTTGTAGGAGTGTGTGACTGAGTTCGCCTTCCTGCCAGCTAGTTCACTTCTGTACTGCTGACTATTCTGTGACAGTGCCTGGACTGTACACAGACGTCATATTGTAGACTGTGTTGTTTGTTGCAGGTGGAAGACGACAGAAAGGCGCGAGAACAAGTGGACAGGGTGTTCAAGAAGCTCGACCTTAACCAGGACGGAGTCATCACCATAGAGGAGTTCATCGAGTCCTGTCTCAAGGTCAGTCCCCTCAAACCTGACACACTTTCACAAACCAACTACTTCAACAAACTAATTGTATGGCTGGCACTATTCCTGTATTAATACGGTAGTTACTTACAAATCATAATCGGCAAAGAACTTGCTTCGTATTCCATTACATTACCAGTAGATATCTAAGGCCTCGCTCTTTAGTTTAGCAGTGGTTTCAAAAATGTTTTTTTTTTAACGCAAAATAATACATACAACAAAAATTTATTCTTACGGTTTTAACACTTATGTATCATCGTTTGTATCTTAACTTTCCACCAAACAGATTTTTAGATTTTTGCCCCCGAAATATTACATGATTTGTTGTCAAAATAAGCCAAAATCAAGAAAAAGAATTTCTTGCTAGAAAACGGCACATTATTTAAAAAAATACGCTCTGGCAAAATTGTGTATCTTATGACTATACACAGTCTCAAATTTTTTCAAAGTATTTGGGTAAAAACTATTCGAGTTATTTGCAATTGTTTGAAAAAAAATATAAGATCATGTCCTTAAAGATAGATTCATGCTAAATTAACGTGAGTATTTGGTGATGAGCTAGACTTTAAAGACCTGTATATATCCGCGTACAGTTCATTGGGTACGACCCTTTACGTGTGTAAACTTTTACGTAATATTGGTCCGTCTAAAGTTGGACTTTAAACTACGGCAATGCCGGCCAATGAGAGACGTCAACCAAACATATAACAGCTTGCAGTCTAGTTTGCTGTCAGAATATAACACGAGTTATTCGCAGTCTTATTAGTAACAAAAAAATTTCGTTAATTCAAATTCATTTTCCTTATGCTAATGGTTTCCTTTGCAGTACATATATAAGATAATTAGTTTAAATTCGTGTAACGTCCTCTATATTATACGCGGTGTGTGTAAGGTATATTTCAGTTTTTTTTATGCTTTGGTAAAGTAGGAGCGTAAGAAGAGTTTTAAAAATGGACTAACAAAATGTATAGTAAATAATGGATAGTTATTACAATTTAAAATGGTTATATTTAGTCACACAAATGTGGAAATTATACCTACTATTTTACCTCAGGAATATGCTTCGTGATTCTACTACATAATTGATGTACAAATTCTTTGTTGACCGTAAATAAAAAATGTTTGTTTGAAGAATTAATTAAATATATGTGTTCGTCAGCATTTCTGCCCTGAATTTTCATTACTTGTTAAATGCATTTTGTAAACAGTGATAGAAAAAATAATATCCATTTTTTTCTATCACTGTTTACAATTTGCATGTAACGCATAAAACAAATTTAGTACAAACTTTTTAACAAACACATATATTTTTTTTGTAATAATACCAAGTATTTTTTTATACTGTGACAGGCTGTTGAAGGTTATTTGTTTTTACACCAAACACTCTGCTCATAGAATTATATCCAACTAGTCTCAACAGATATTCGGAAAATTTAGACCACTTTAATGACCTGCGACATTCTTGTTGTATAGTGGCTAGACTGTTCTTCTACGAACGTGGTCTGCAGCGAGGTTATTTTTAGCGCATGCGCAGACTCAGTAACGGACGATTACCGAATGTGCAGCACAGTCTCAGCGGCTAGACACGAGTCGTCTTCCTGAAGGTTGCGTGTTTTGCAGACGTCGGTTCAGATCTACTCTGGCAATGCCTATCTCGCAGTAATGACAGCCGAGAACCAACACAGCTGCTCATTGGGTTAATATCACAAATACAATCCACAATGGTGTACATATCACTAAACTGCCACACTTAAATACAAAATGGAGCTACCAGGGTTAACCGGGTTATTTCCACGAGACCATGTTTTTTAAATTACTCGCTGAAGGACATAATAGTTTATCTTATCACCCCGCTGAACCACGTCCGGCATGTCGCCCGTATAGTATACGGGAAACTATTATTACGCGGTGTTCCGCTGATTGGGGAAAAAAAAAGGGGGGGGGACAATATGGTGACGTAAATGGCTTGAACGAGGGCCGTGAGTTTCTGTTCTAGATGAATTTATTTAACTGTCGCATTACACAGACTATGGAAACGTACAAAAATGTACAGCAAACTTGAGTTTATTTGGTAAAACGTTGCATAACATTTTACGTACACAAGGTGGCAACTTAGTACTGTTGTTAGACCCTTCTTGCACTCCACGTACAGGTATTATTTTATTTATGTTACGTAAAGTAAACGTTGAATAATATTTGAACTACACCGGAGTTTAACACCTCCATTTAGATAATATGCAATTAATTAATGTAGTAGTTATATGTATATAAACACACACACTAGACTCATACAAACATATGTATTATGATACATTGTAAATATGTGAATTTCCAAAAAAACCTATTCAATTATAGTTTATGCCGTATTAGAACTCCATTTTTATGACAGATCATAAGACGGTAAAACTATATAAACAAACGCATTGTACATTCTTCAGCCGCCGTGTTTTTTCAGCTGACAATCAAAACATGTCAAAAGTTAGGTATATGATTGCAATAAAATCCTACGAAAAGTACGTAATTTGTTTTCAATACTGGCTGAACATTAATTTTCCACTGTTAGGTGGCAATGTTAATAGTAAATTATTTCATATTACAGAAATGAATAGCCCACTCTGCAGATCTTAAGATAATATGATCATTCAATATTTAAGATTATTTATCGTATACTTTCCTAGGTATTATCAAGATTGTTGTAAACTTAAGGGCATTACCAAATTTTTAATAGTTAACAATAACTATATTAGTTAATGTATGGGTAACTAATATAGTTATTGTTAACGGGTTTTTTCTACTTGACACACAAAAAGTTTAAATAATATATTATTTGGTTCAAACAAACTGAAGCTGTAAGAGTGACAGTGTAAGCAAACATTCAAGGTTTCTATGACGTCAGAACGACAAAAATGGAGGACACGACGCGAATTTCGGAAGTAAAAGTATATCCATGTTAGTTTATTCGTGACGGAATTTAATTTTGTGGCCAAATTTTGGTAAAACTGTTGTGTTGGTAGTAAATTCCGTTTATTTATTTTAAGAGAGATGCAAATCATAATCTTTTTAACACAATAATATAAACTTAATTGTCTGTCATACGAGAGGTTAGTATGTAGAGACAAGGAACTATTTACATGTAAAGTTTTTATTTCGTCGCGCAACTGCCAAACTGCTGGTTCTCGCAGCAACGAGAATTCGTAGTGTCGTATCGCCATAGAGGTAATATATAGTAGAGGGAACATGACGTCACAAATGTGTGTCCAACATGGTCTCGAGAGTTTGGTGTCGTTTATTTATGTTTTCTCGTCGTAAAATGCAGTCGTGTTGTTTGAAACTCATGGCGTAACTTCCAGAATATATATTCAGTCATGTGGTGTCACAAAGATCTCGGTTCAAAACCTTATAGTAAGTATGTAGCATATATTTACATTTTACTAAAAACAGCTGTGTTAAGGAAAACAGTAACGTGGCAAACATTGTTTACATTTGTCGTCGTGAAATTTCTACTCAATTATACTATGCGAAAATATGGCAGTATGTTCTCCTTAGTTCATATATTCATAAGGGACCAAAATAACCCAACATAGTTGTGATTACTGAGCAATTATTTTCTTGGCTCTTAATGTTATTTCAAATCTCCCGCGCATATTTCACTAAAGTCACGTGACACATATTGAACACACAATTTCGTACGCATCTGTATAGAGGATCCTCCCTCTATCCTATATTTACTCTAAGTGTATCACGCATTTCGCCTCGCATCCGCCGCGCTATTGAGATTCCAGCGTCAAGGGATCACACCATAGAGCATACGACATCCTCCATGAGTATGTTACTCTTAGGGCCGAAACTATAGACCTCTTTCGAATGACAACCAACTGCTCACCAATGCTTTCTCTATGGGGATAGCAGTTGGTTATCATTCGAAAGCCGTTTACAGATACGGCCCGAAGTCTATTACTTAAATAAGGAATTAATTCGAAAGTTTATGTTAAATAGCAGCTAAAGTTAGTGAAAATCGCCTTTGTGATAGGTATTGATCTGCGCCGTGTTGGGTTCAAGCACGTAGGTAGCTGTGTGTGGAGGGAAATACGCCAGCTGCCGACTCAACAGTTGGCACCACTCGTTCCAGCAGTTGGACTGGTTTACTGCGACGTTCATGTCAGTTTTACGACCGCTACGTCCCTGCGGGGATTGAGTTATCTGGCCCCAGTACACGACACACCCCCCCCCTTGTCAGGTCCACATAGCCAGCCGTACATTCTCCTGAAAGACGAGGGTTGACCACACTCTGATCTGATCACTGACTGTCCTAGTGGAAGACATCAACTGAACAAACTATGGTGGCAACCGTGTCTGTCAGTACCACGGTCGTAGAAGAACAGGTCTGGACACTCGCCTATCTAACAATGTATTTTGCTTGACTCCCTTGTTGTTCGGCTGTAGTTCGTCAAGTTACCGAGAATGTTGTTCTTTTCGGCGCTGTAATCCGGGCGGTCGGAATCAAACTCCGTCCACTTTTTTCCCATTGTTAACAATATAAAGTAACTAAAGATTGCTGGAGCCATGATTTAAAATCCTCAAATTGTACATCTTCTGAAAATAATTGCATTTCGTAAGATGTTTCTTCCGGTGTTGGTGGATAATCTAACATTGTTTTCACAACAGCAGGAATAAGTGTAGTAATTGAATTCTAATTCTCAATTGTAACTTTCTCCACTTTTTGCCTAAATTATCGACTGCATCTATCATTGGTTGTTCTTATTTTTTTTTTTTTACTTCTTACGAAATTTTTTCTGAGTTATTTTTAAGTAGAATAAAAAATGAATAAATGAAATCTTTTTAATATTCAAACGGCTTAAACGGCTGTTCAGAGTTCGAAATCAGTACAAAATAATTAACATTAATTTAATATAAATAATAAAAGTATAAAATTTAAGGCCGACCTAAGGGCCTCGCCTACCACAGGCTTACAATGCTTATCTAGCGAGTTCGTAAATACGTTTTTTTTTAACGAAATTATTCCACATATGCCCATTGTTTCAATGTACGAAAAGAAATTGCACTCCAAATGACTGAAAGGTCGTTTAAAATCATCGCGTCGATTAGAAAAATAACTTTTCGGAGCCCTTCAAGATTGCTAAAAACATCTTTTCCAACCTGTTATATCTGAAGAACTATTCAAATGATTCGCGTGAAACTATTTTATAAGCATGCAATGAACTTAGCTCAAAACTTTCCATAAATAAATAGATGGTGTCATCACTGAAAGTACCAGTCAGGCGAGTGATCTACGATACCACTGCAATAGAGGCGATACCGCACCAGATGAGCCGGTCAACATCGCCCTTGGCACCATGCCTCACTCACGCTAACACACGACCAGTAGGCAAGCGTCTTTAGTTTGGTTTGCCATTAAAACTTACTGCAGTGACCACAAGCTATGGTATAAAAGAACGCTTGATCACTGATCATGTTCCAACCTGGGACGACCTAGATGTTTAGCAGCATGTCCTAAGGGCGCGGTCTACCGCAATTTTTCTTCGTCGTTTTTTATTTTTTTATTTTTACCAGAATTTTTCTTTCTTATTTTAGACACAAAACGTGACTAAATTTGGCTCTTATGAAATTTGTTTGTCTCTCCTAGTTTTCGCGTAATGGTTTGTTAAAAGTCATATTTTGCATGTTTCCGTTTTAAGGACTACACTAAAACCAACTGATATACCAAACTAAAAAAAAAAAAAAAAATCACAGTAGATAGGGACACTACAGGCTACAATGTCATGCTCATAAATATAAAGAATAATAATTATTTGTATTTTTTTAAAAATTTTGAATCTAAAAATAAATATTTAAAAAATTCAATAATTTGGTATAAATAAAAAAATAAAAAATGGTGATGAAAATTGCTGTAGACCGCGCCCTAAAGAGTACGTGGTAGATAAATAAACACTGGAAACATCAATTGATTTCTACGCTTTTTTCGAAGCCTATATAGATAAAATACTGAATGACAACCCTTGATAATGGTATTTGCCAACTTTATGAGTAAATATTTATCCAGAATTACTAATTCGTTACGCGTGACCTCTTGCGCCGCAGTTAAATGCACGAGGTTCCGGCGTCAGAGATTGTGCCTCAGAAGTTCGTAACACTGGAAACAATTTTGTTTAAAACGTTGGCTAAAACTATTATCTAGGATTGCTGTTGTTTAATTTTCGCAAGTTGTCTTCAAGAAACCGACAGTTGTAGATTAATGCCTTTAGCGTTGAATTATGTTCCACGCCGTCTCAAGTATCGTCGCTTGGAATATATATTCTGTCCTCTCTAGGGACATTGTGTATCTTAGGACATGTAATTGCTGACCCAGACAAGCGAGTAATTGGGAAATTCCTCCGCTAAGCTGACATATGCCTCTCCGTCACTTGTAATGCATGCTCCCCTCTCTGCCCTCCCTGTTGTCTGAGCCAGGGGCGGGTTGGGGCTTGCATACCCCATCTCTGTCCCTCGCTGACAAATTAGTTCGTTTACTCCAGCTGTATGTCTCTTGAAAACTCTCTTCCTTCCACCCCCTCCCTTGTACATCCCCGTCCAGTCGAAACCATTTTAAGGCATTGGGTTCCTATTTATGCTGTTTTTGCGATTGTAATTTTTTTAAATTCTCAAAGGGAGCAGATATCACAAAACCTTTGCATAAAAATGTTGTAAATTGTGTGTACTATGTAACCTAACTTTTGAGAACATAAGTTTATATAATTATAGTTAATTATCGACTCAGTTAAATTTTCTTAAAATTTATAACTAGCCAAAATTATAAGAACTTATGTTTTGAAAAAATTTGGAATTCATAGTTCAAACCATTTACAACGTTTCAACGTAAAGTTTTTGCGATATCTGCTCTTTTCAAGGATTTAAAAATGAAAACTTACTATAATAGCATTAATAGGGACCTGTGGTCTTAATGGGCGGTTCATCGACAATTTTAATTACTTTAATAATTTTCATACTTCTACGAGATCTGGTTTGTTTTGTAGACACTCGCAGTGACTACTTTTACAGCAGTGAAATTTTATTTGCTTTCATAATTTTTATTATGATGTGTCGAATCACAAATTTACATAAAATGAATGGAATAAACCACACTACAATTTTTGTATTGTTGAATAATTGTAACATTTGAAAAAAAAAAATAGAGTTTTTGACCTCCAACCAATGACAAATTGAGTTTGCTGTTACCCAAACCAAGTGTCCATACGAGTTTTATTAGGATTTAGAGCTTATGGTCAGCACTTCGGAGGTTTAAGTAAAATTATATCACGGCCGCGGGTTTTGTTATCAACATTCAGAAGTTTTCTCGGTAAGTTATAGCATTCTAAATGCTAAACATGCTTTACAACAGATCGTGTTCAAACAGATAAACAACAAAAATTACATATAGTTGATGTTATGTTATTAAACTTAAACCTATAAGTTTTTGTAATGTTATAACAGTTTAGTTACATAAGGTTACAGTTATTGATATTTATGTTTCATTTATCTTAACAAACAAAAATAAAAAAATTCGAAATTAACATAAACTTATAAAACTATACTATTATTTTCAAAGCATATTGTCCAGAAAACAGTCTCAGAAGTTATCGTTATTTTGGTTTCTTTTTGTTGCATCAACAGAAATAGTTAAATTTCTTTCTGAAAATGACATCGTTACTAGATTTCAAATCCTCCGGCAGAGCATTCCACTGACTGCAAGAGTGGTAGCTGAAAGATTTTCATAGTTTCACTGTGAATATTTTAATGTATCTATGTTTATTGGTTTTTGTAGCTTACAAGAACTTAAAAATGCAAATTTTGACTTTGAAGTGTCATTATGGGAAACCTGGTTAAGCGAAATTTTTTTTTTGTAAGAGGCAAATGTACAATCTGCAAATCTAACATGTATTTAATACAAATATAAAATTATGGTTTTTCCCACTTGGATGCCCTTATTAAGTATAGCTGTATACGTGCATGTAAGCCACTGAGACAAGTTTGGTTCAAAACTCTTGTCGCCAATAATCAGTGGAGCTGAGAATACTCTACCTTTTCTCTTGTTGCAGTGGCAGTATTGTTGTAGTAGTCACAACACTCATCTTACATCTCGATGATGTAGACTCTACTTCCACTGAGCTCAAGAACGAGATTTGTGTGTGGGAAACTTGACCGGCTTTGCCATTGCCGATCAAAAAACCCCTTTTCCTGGCCTTTGCAACTTGCTGTTGTTCCATTATTAGGTACTTCATATCTACTTCCATTCGCTGTTAAACACTCACCCAGATTTTTTCACTAATCCTCAATCGCCGCCTGTTTACATGTTTTGCAGTGAATGTTTTGCATCAATTGCCAGTGAATAGATCCACAATTTGTTGGAGAAAAGATATTTGGGTCATTTGGTAATGTATTATGTGTACATCCAGTGGCGGATTTAGAAACACACATTTTTTTTTTTTTTTTTTCGAATTTTCATTGGCGAAGTCAAATAAGAGACGTGTCTGAAGAAAGCAATGTTGCCAATAATCGTCTAACAGAGCTGCCGATGTTTACATAAGGCACTGAAGTAAAATGGTGCAAAAAATCTTTTCGCAACAAACTCATAGCGCTAGCAATGAGATGTGCTTGTTCCCCACTGTGCCCAATATGTTGATGTACATTTGGCTCTTGTTCCTTGACTAGATTATTGGATATGTTGTTACTTCGTGGACTGGAATCCCAAGTGTTGCCAACTAAACACAAAGGAGATTAATAATCACGGGAAAAATTGACTCATTTCTAGGTGTCGGTGCAGTATGTACATATTCAGCATTATTTATTTTTTGTTACTCTCGTTTTCTCGTTTAAATGAGCCATTGTAAATGGTAGCACACCGAAACTGAGTGTTACCCCTGTTAACAGCTTAACCACGCCAAATAATTGTCGTTCATTCATATCAGGTGCGACCTGCTACAGTGATTTGGTGACTTTTTGACACCGAAAATATTCGCGATGGTCCACTCTTACTTTCTCTAAACATGTCTTCGGCATCTGTGTATGTGGATACAATGGGGGTTGCCATTCTGCGATAATATTGTCTCTATTGGATAGAAGTTTTGATTTGTTATGTAAATTTTGATGCCTGTAGTTAGATCAGCAGTGAATCAGGCTATGGGTTGTGATCAGGTTGTTTCTATCACAACTGTTTGTCCTTAGGTAGAAAATTATGCCCTCTTCTCTGTCAAGTCATTCATAGCTCATCTATGTTGATGGTTTTTATTTGACAATCTCCCAAACTTTGTACTTCAAGCATTTTCCATGAGAACTGGAGAAACTACGGTGGTCGCAAGGGGTGCAGTAACATCATCTCTAATCTCCCTGGACACCACGTAGAAAGTTCAGTCTTGTTTAACATAAGGAGACCTGATTTTCATGACAAGATTAGATAGTTTTATGTATTTCTATATTCTTCACCTTAGCAACATTTCAGAGTTTGCATGGACTATTGATCTGTTAGTCGAGTAATAATAAGTATCGTAACAGGAAGATACCCAAGAGCCAGGGTATTGTACCCCAAATGCAGTATTTCCTTATTGGATGTCCATAGGCAACCTTCGTACCCCAAAGAGTGGCGTGGAATGAGTCCCTACTATGGAGAAGCATCAGATTGAAAACTGCGGGGGAAATGTGAGATTCCAGAGAAAACCCGCTGGCCAGCGACATCATCAAACACGATTCCCACATACAGAAGTTCGGGGACCATCCCCGATGGGGATGGAACCTGGATTGCCTGGGTGGGAGGCGAGGGTGGTCTGCTCACTCGTCTGCCTCGGCCCCTTCTAACTCGAGTAAGAAACATTTCCTCGCTTGGCAGATAACCACAACAACATTTGTATATTGTGCATATAGTACACTGAACTATAGCTTGAGCAGAAATATTGCTGAAGAATCAAGTGTGCCAACCCATATTTATGTACTGTGTGTTGTGGTTGGCAGGACGAGATGATCACCAAGTCGCTGCAGGTGCTGGACACCGGCAGCAGGCTATGATCCATGGCACTGCCCCTGCTGTCTGGCCACTTGTGGTGGTTGTGTGCCAGCCCGGATGACCTCCTGCGACTACACCACGAGGAGACAGTGGCGGCCCTGCACTCTGAGTGGACCTCCCTCTGTGTCCTTGGTGCGGGGTAGATGCTGGACTCTGCCTGAATCTGCTGCCTGTGGCCTTGCACTCCAGGGGCACTTACACATGTGCCCTATGACAATGGTTGGTCATCGTCTCCTGCCCGAATGTACTGCTACTGACCACTCTCTGCTTCGTTGGAGAATACTTCTGCGCAGAGTGGCCGCCGATGTCAACCTGAACCTGCTGCCTTTGGCCATTCACTCCAGGGGCACTGGCTTATGTACCTATATCAATGGGTGGTCAATGTCTTCTGCCCGAATGTGCTGCTACCGACCACTCTTTGCTTCGTTGGAGAATACTTCTGCACATAGTGGCCGTCGATATCAACCTGAACCTGCTACCTGTGGCCTTGCACTTCAGGGGCACTTACGTATGTGCCCTATGACAATGGTTGATCATCGTCCCCTGCCATTGCTACCGGCTGCTCTTTGCTTCGTTGTAGGATACTTATGTACAGAGTGCCAGTCGATGTCAACTTGGACTTGCTGCCTGTGGCCTTTCACTCCAGAGGCACTTACATATGTGCCAGGGGAGATTTACTCCGTATCCTTGGCACAGGGGTTCTCCAACATCTGCCAGAAGTTGCTGAAGATATCACTGCACTCAAGAGGAACCTGCATCTACCTCCTTAGTACTGAGTACCCATTGACCTCTACCAGGATCTTCTGTTGCTTTCAGCTGTCAGGCCCAGGCGAAATTTTCTCTGCACCCTTAGCACAGAGGTTCTCCAACAATTACCCGAAGCTGCTGCTGATTTCTGTTAACTGCATTCTGATGCAGGTCCTCATCTGCCTTTCTACTGTTCTCTCTCCCTGCTCGTTCCTCATCGCGTACCTCCTTCTAACAGTGTCTGCCATCACTGCACAAAGGCAACAGCCTAGAACGATATTTCAGCAGAAGTCTTGCTCGTCAATGAATGCATTTTTGATAAAGTCTTGTGTGATCTTCTCAGCAATCGATGAAAAATATTGTTATTGAGAACTGGTAACCCAGTAATTCAGCTTGTCACAGCTCTGTGCTAGAAGTACATCATGGAATGAAATTCACCATACTCAACGCTTGTTTTTTTCTTATGTTTGCAGGGTAGTCCTTTTAAAATTAGTGCCATAGGTTCCCTTAGAAACACTGGGAAAAGGCAGCATTTTGCGGTGTAGGCATTTTATCTATCAGAATTTACTCATTACGATTTTCAACTAGAAAAGTTTTAAATTCAGTGTGGCCTCTTTATTAGTGAATAGATACGTGCTGAACACCATTGTTTGCTCTTGCATTTGTACAGAACAAATTGTGCTGAGCGTTGACAGCCTTTTCAATCACTGAACAGAGATTCTGACATTTTAAAAAGGCGAAAGTACTTTTGCCTGCTGTGCAACAGGAAGTTGTGTAAATTACATGGTGTTGAACGAGACTAAAACTTGCAGCTGAAGAATCAAAAGGTACAGTGAATGATGTTTTCCTGATATCCGAATGGGAATAGTCGTATTTTATTCTTTCCTGAAAACTGCCAGTTGAATGATAGCAATACACGAGATGCTCAAATTATAATAAAGTTAATTAATTTATGACGATATCAAAGAACTACTGTGAGGTGTATGTTGAAAAGCTGAAGTCAATTCAGAAAATATTTTTTCTTTCAAAAATCCTAAATGCAAACTTATCATAGCAATAAATGGAACTCTCAGTTTATAGAACCTTATTCCATGTCTCAAAATGTTTCCTGCCAAAAATTTTACATTTAACCAACACAACCTTATTTAGCACTGTACAAATCGCTAATATAATTTGTTCACAGCTCATTTCATGTGTAAAGATTTCCAGAAACACTTTTTCCTTCCATGACATAAAGTTATGATGAGTGTGTACAGGCATCAAATGTTCACGTTTGAAGCACAGAAATAACATAGCGATAAAAACCACAGCACCATGCTCGACAGAGGCACATCATCTCTATTCACAACACGCCAACTGGTATGCAACATTTTAGTTGTAGTCTTTTCCCTTAAAGACTTTAGTACGAAGTGAAGGCCAGCGCTTGTATCACGATTTGCGCTTTACGAATTCAGGTGGTAGTTTATCAGTTACAACATTCTAAATAAGTTGTTTGTAGCTATTTTGAGAAGCTCAAAAATCATGTTCTCAAGAAGAGTACTGAATTTGTTAATTTATAGAAGCGTCAATGCGCCAGGCGAGGACTTATGTGTAGTTATGCCCTTGTGTGACTTCTTATTGTGCTTGCTGTTGAGTACAGGCTGGTGCATATATTACACAATTTTTATAACAATCTTGCCTCTCTGGCTGCTGCAGATAGAAGTTACATATATTCAGCTCTCTTCCATGCACACTAATGAGCAGAAACATTCCAAGGAATTTGCTTACTAAACGTTCACTCATGGAGTTTAAAGAAAACCAATGTCAAAATTTTTAAATCAAGAATTGATCACATTTTAATGAGGATTCTTTCACTCGTAACATAGTCTATGTGAAATTCCTGAAAGAGTTCTACAATATGCCAATAAATGTTCGATATAATTTACGATTGAAATGTAAATTAAATGCTTATATTTCACAAAAATCTATTGTGAGCGATATATTCGTTTCTGGAAAAAAAAAATTCTATTGCAATATTTCTTAAGAAGTTTTACATTGAACACAATTATGCATATGCTTAAAATCTTACTTTTTGATACATTTGCTCTTCTGCTCTTCATATCTTAGTCATACTGGAACAGCTAACATACTAATAGCCTACATTGCCATGTCGTGTAGCCTGCCTGGTAATCATGTGTAGCCCACCTGGATTATATCCCACCTGACGAGCATATATAGCCCTTCTGGATGTATAACCCACCTGAGGACCATGTGTATCTAACCTGGTGACTATGTGTAGCCCACCTGGATGTGTATCCCACCTGGGGACCATAATAGCACCTGGTGACTATGCATAGACCACCTGGATGTATATCCCATCTGGAGAGCATATATATCCCTTCTGGATGTATATTCCACGTGGGGACCATGCAAAGCTTACCTGGTGACTATGTATAGCCCACCTGGGGACCTGGTGATCATGTATATATCTCAAGATGTATATTCCTCCTGGGGACCACGTACAGCCCACCTAGTGAATACATCGCCATCAGGAAATACTTTCAAAGTCGTTTTCTCAAAAATATACTTCAGGTTTTCAAAATACTTGCTCTCCCAAGAAGCATGCATATTTTTCCGAACACCATAAGAATTCTTCGATCGGTCAGATGCTTTTCCTGCAAGTGCTTTTCGCAGTAAATTATTTTTTTAATTGACTTCAGATATAAGCCAAAGAATTTTCCTACATTTTTAAAAATATGTGTGAATGGACAAGCCTGTGTGTTTAATTTTGTTTTCCAATTTTTCTTAATTCAATACGAAAATAATTGTGCTTAGTGCATATATAAAGTTATAAACTTTTTTAATGAATATTGAATATTTTTATCTCTTTCAATATATTATATTACATTTAGGCTATTGCAAATCAAAACCTTTTTTTTTAAAAGAACTGTACTCCGCTGAAAGATTTGTTGTGCAAGAAAATGTGTGCTAAGTAATACTTTTTTTTAAGTTAATTGCATGCACAGTCATAAAAATAATGTTTATTATATGTAAATTAATAATTTTCTTCACTTCACAAACAGAACTGTAAATAAATGCGCTGTGTTCACAAAACAGTTGGCAAAACACAAAAGTTCGCAATTATGACTTTAAATTTTGAAAGGGTAACAGTAAAGCCTGAGTACGGCAGTAACAATTAATATTTTGTGTAATAATTTAAATCAATCACAAAAGTTGTTGTAATAGTTGGTTGTAGTGGTTGACAGCGTGTGTTTTTACACGAAGTTTATTATTTTTTCTGGCTCTTTTTTTTGAAAAGTTATCCACTGGTGTGATTTACACAATGTGTGATAAGCGACTCGGTAGTTTCGTACGAACGTATGAGACGAAATTAAATGTAGAACTCCTTACATGTGAATTTTTTTCGCGATTGTTTTTCTGATTGTTGAACTCGTCCTATACTCTAGCCATTTTAAGGTTGCAGTTAATTCATTCAAGTGAATGCCAATAAAAATTTTTGCACATAATAAATTTAATTTGAAATGTTGGAAAATACAAGGTAACTCTGTTACGGTACAATCGCAACGTGAGGAATCAAGGTATAATTCAAATGATTTGATTTATTTCGTTATAAATCTTTATTTCTGCTGCAACCTTAGAGTGGACAGAGCATAGAGAACTCCCAGTCTATAGCAGACATTAGTGAAACGCCCACTAGCCCCAGAGTCACTCACGAGAGCGGCAGACAATGTATACTCCATTTCACATAAGTTTGGATAAATCTGACAGCAACTTATGGGCCATAATTTGCAATATTTTGTTATTTGTGTCACAACACAAGACAAACTTTGCAGTACAAATGCTGAATTCGAATCCTCAGGTTTCTTTTTAGAGCTAAATATGGCTTGCGTTGTGGAACAAATCACAAAATACTGAAAATTATTGCCCGTAAGTTGCTGTCAAATTTATCCAAACTCATTTGAAACTGAGTATACAAGTATCTGAGGACAGAGAGCGCATAGGACTGTGAGATCTAGCCGGGAGATCCAGGGCTGTGACGTGTAAAGCCACGAATTTTGTCGCGAAACGATTTTTGCAACGTCTTGTTTCAATGCCTTACCCGCACATCGACAGCTTTGCTTAATGGTTATTGGCAGCGTGCCTTTGTTCAGACACGCCTCTCATTTGACTCCACCAATCAGAGTAAGATTATTGCGACAACATTGTGATTTGCCAGAAAAAAAATCAAGACAAGTGCAGATTTGCACACAAGACATTGCAACCAGTTGAAGCAAAAATCTTGTAGCCGTAAAATCATGGCTCTACTATGACATATACTGTACGAGTCAGGTAAGCCGGTGTGTGTTAGTTTGGCATGGTTATAACTTGTTAAAAATTTTAGTCGAAAATGTGTTCTCAATTGTTTCGTAGAGTGAATTATGGTGGGAGTGAACTATTCCTACCGTGACCGAGTAGAGAAATTTTATTAATTTTAATAAAATAAACACATGGTTTTATATTATTTTATTATTATGGTCTTTATGTGCTCTTTGAACAGCGCAAGGCCTTGATAGATGTGCACGGGGGGAAAAGGGGAAGTAGTCGGCCAATCAGGATGTTCGGAGCCGGGTATCGAACCCGGACCTGCCGAATGCGAGGCGAATGTTTTACCACCGCAATGATGACGTCATTAATAATGCCGCTGCTTAATATCAAGTGCTATTTCATACTTTAAATTAATTTATTTAATTTTACCATTGATTTTCAAGGTATCATTATTACCATAATTTATTTATTTTTACTGTCAAATTTATAACATACTTTCACCTTACTTTTTCATAAGGTATTCCCACGCAAAATTAACACACTTTGTACTGACTCATACAGTATGAATTTGATTGTATCACTGTAGGAAATTAAGTTTCCGCGAAAATATTTTTGCGCCATCACTTTGTTTCAATGCCTTACGGACATATGTGCAGATCTGCTTCGCTGTGATTGGTAGCGTGTCTTCGTGTCAGTTATTTGACTGAACCAATCAGAACAATGTTATTGCGACATCATATGTCTGTGTTTAGTTGGCAGAACTCCAAGACCCTGAGAGTTAAAAAAACAGAACAATTATTGATAATGAAACAGCGTTGGCGCATAAACATTCCCGCGAAAGCTACCGAGTCCCAGAGGCAGATTTAAAAGGGGGGCTACCGGACTGAAGTCACCCCCCAAAAAAAGTATTGTTGAACATAATGTAGCTAAAGTATGCATAGTCGCCTCAAGGAAACTGGAGTTTTGTTCTATGATGATCCAAGTACATTTAATATGTCCTACTTGTATGCATGCTATTATTAATATTCTGTTACAGTAAGCGATTAAACTTTTAAGATAGCTGGTATTTTTTTACAACCCTTAAAATAACATAAGGACCCCCTACCCCCTCAAAATATGTTTCTAAATCCACCACAGGGAGCCCTACTGATTAGAAATAGCCATGCTATGTCTCAAATCAATTAACTAGCTAAGTTTCTCTGGAACCGAACTGATATTTCATTATATTTAGTATCCATATTTGCTTATGCTTTAAATGGTTCTATTCGGCAATTCTCGGTAAAGAATTGTTTGATGTTTCTACAGAGCTGTTGTTGATGTCACGTTGAGAAGTACTGTAAATTCCCCGTGGATCTCCCAGTTTATATTCTCTCGAAGAAGCAGCGACATGATTGGTTCAGACTATGTGTTGTGCCAACTGTGGAGGGGATAGCGCGCACCAATGGGAGTGTCTGTATGGGACATCCTTTAATACCTTCGAGGTAGCATTCCTCAACCGACTTGGACTCACATCGCGCGATAGCGACGGAAGCAATACACGGCGAAACTGTATCCGATTGTTTTGTAGCAATTTAAAAACAAATCACACAACTGCAAGTCTTCCCGATTACGTATGGTTCGCAGAAAAAAAATGTAGTCAATATAACCAGACGGTAAGTTGTTGAAAGGGAAACATTTTAAAACTTATTTAGAGTGCCGTAGTGTTATAAGTAACTAAATAGGCATAATAAATGAGCCATAGTTCTGGTTTTATCGTGTGTAGACGTATGTATAGAGTATGTTTTAACGAACTGCTGAGGCCTTGTCGACACGTATACCACGTGATAGCTAAGTGCGTACATTGCAACCCGTCAATGCAACTGAAAGTACCGAGGAGTAATTTTCTCTGTGTTGATAGTCAAGGACAAGTACAGTTTCTTCGATTAACTATGCCAAGGGGCGTAACAACACTACACTGCACACAGTTTAAAGCCACGGGTTCCTAGTTATGCTATTTTAGTAAGGTTAATTTTTCGAATCCTGAAAGGTAGCAGATATCGCTAAGGTTAATTCTACTCCAGGTCAGAAATATCAATGTCAAAAGTTTGTCACAGGGAACATTTCTGCCACTTGAGCGCTGGTATCAGTAATGGATGCCAACCGACCCAATCACAGAGATTTCCTGAATTTTAAGTTACATAAAGTTGATCATTTAATATGCGAACTTGATTTATTTTTATTTTATAATTAAGTTAAGTGACTTCGTCATTTCCAAGCTTATTTATATTTAATACTAGCAGTCCCCCGCGGCTTTGCTCGCGAGTATTATTCGTAACTGATAATATTTACTTTAATTGAAAAACCTCTTTGTACACAAGATTGGTACTTCAGTCATCAAGTGTTAGAATGTCCAAGCGGCTAGTTGAACTAATTCTGCAGAAGGATAAGTAGCTACAGCTGTCCACGCAAAAAGCAGTCTTAAGTTTGTCCCTGCCACTAACAGCGACTTCGCCTGGGCCTTATTTATAAAACTGCCAATTTGACGTTCTGGGGTAGTTACAGACATCTGAATGAGAAACATCTCTTTACCCTGTGCACAACCATTGGTGACCGTGCCCTCAATTATATATTGTCAAAATATTTACTTTAACTTTATTGACATTACAAAGTTTCAGAGGGTAAAGGTTTCGCGGAAACGTATTTGGTGCCCCAAACCTGAGATTAGTGAGATGATATATCGTCGGTTTACTGCCAAAAGTGACAATGTCAAAATGAGATAAAATTATAAAAATGCTAGGAATATGTATATGTTGTTCAGGAACAATTGCCCAATTTTAAAGTCTATTCGTCGTTTCGTACTGTTGTGTCACAGTATAGTAACATACCACATTTTTGTTAATAACTACAATTTAATACTGTTTTTAAACGAAATAGCATTTATGACTCAATCACTTTTGGCAGTATACCGACGATATGTCAGCTGATATTGTAGAGGAACCTAAGTGGAAAGCGAACTGCAATTTTACCCCTTTTAAAGACTACATGTAAATTGCACTAATTCGATCTGCCTTGTAGTTTTTGTGTGTCAGGATTGAACGTTTGCACGCAGCTTTTAACGGAATTCGAGCCCAGAACCTCCCGGAATTTAGACCTGAGTGACAAACAACTGCGTCAC
>PNEQ01112477.1:0-23510 GCA_003012365.1 Medauroidea extradentata
CTCTTCTTCAAAACCTGATACTTTCCGCATAGCATTTCTCACTGTAAGATACTTGACTGGTTTGAATATGTCTTTCAACTCGAAAATTGATTTGTCTTCTTCTTTAACTGCGATAAGGAACCTACCCAATTCCCTCATGCGATCAGAAATCAGTCTGTGATGACGATTCTCGTGGCAGAGCTTCTCGTACAAGTGTTGTCCAAATTCCAATATTAGTTGATCCTTTACAAGAGTTTGTTGAATTACATCTTCATTCATTTTGAACAATATATTTTGGCGGAAAGCATCTCTTGTAAGAATGTTCGTAGGTAGAAGTAAGGAACTTTGCGTACGAATACCTCGGTTTCTTCCCCCTAGTTATTTTATTGCCATTGCAATTTCTCTTGGTACAGTTTTTATAATGTCTGACTAGTTGTCGAGAATAGAAAGCAGAGCAAGACATGCAGGGCAAATATTTTTCAGCTGAAGTAAAATTTGAGTGGTGTTTTCTTGGAATAATAATTCCCTCTCCCTTTTTCAAAATAGAACAATTATACTAAAATAAACCACGATTTCTCAAAGAACCAATCATTTTTACCCTCTCACTGGAATCCTCTGGCAGTGCCATAAATCCAGCTACTTCCGTTTCCTTGGAATGCATGCTTTCGAAGTGCCTTGGTAATTTAGCATACATTTGCATACAAAAGCAGCTGGGATACTTTTTATCCCATAATCGTTTACTTTTGTTGCTTGTACTTCCTTGGGAAATGTTTACAGTTGGCTCGGTTTGTTGAAAGGCTGATAAATTTATTTCTAAACTAGTACTCTGATGATCCAGTGGTGAGTTGGTGGCTGCGAAACAACTAGGCTTGTTTTGAATTGAAGAAGAACACACTTCGTTGGACTGGTTAACTAATTTGTAAGCGTTTTGGTAAGGTTGCTTCTTCTGAATCATCTTTCTTATTGAGGGAAAATTGAACATTCGGATTATCTGTTTGGAAGTTTTCGTCTTCCAGACTATCACTGCTCATACCATTCTGAAAATTCGTAAATTCGTCTAGGGTCAATGATGAGTATGTATATACTTCTCGGTTTTCTGTCACTAAATGTTGTAGTTCACCATTAGTTTCAGGTTCGTTTTCTTGAAGCTGTGAAACATAAACAGCACTCATAAAAGTAGCATCTTCATATGACACTGTAGTTTGTTCCATAATGTCAGTTGATGAATCACACGAGGGTCGTTCGTCTCTATTTGTTAAAGCACTAGTGTCTTGTCCATGCTCGTCTAAAACATCGCAGAAATTTTGTGTTTCCACTTGTTGAATTTCAGAGGAAGGATTACTCAGAGGAAAAGTAAAACTTCTCTACACCCCATTAAAATATATTACTCTTTTTCAGACAAAGAGACAGTTGAAAACTACAAAGAGGTTCCCGATGCGTCTGAAACACTAAAGGTGACAACATACACGCCTAGTCAAGCTACAGAGCCACAAGGTGCCCAAGCAGTCGTTAGGCAGGAAACTGAGTCAATCAGTGAAGATCGGTACCAATAATCAGTGTGCAAAGTGATAACAGTTCAATGTTCGAAGTTTAGCGTACTTCTCTGTTTGACTAAAGACAAAAATTGTTTTACCTCGTTTCATCTGTAGTAAGACTATATATGACGTTCTGCGAAATAAAGTAAGGAATAAAAATTGAAATCGTAAAGTATTAATCATACTACCTTATTTTTGTGAACTCATACACTTACTCTATTTTTCCATTTTGTGTGGCTAAAGTTAAAAAAGTGAATACAGTGACAGCAGTTGTAAAATGTAAATCATTCAAACTCATAAGTTTTATTCTATGCTCTACCAGAATGTGAAATAAGACTGAATTGTGCTGATTTTTTCATGTAGTAGGCATTTGACTGAAAATTAATTCTTTCGCCTCAATTTAGGTGCAATACGAGTATTTGCATAGTCAAAAGTAACTCGAAAGATAATAATTTTTTGGATTATTTTTAAATGTTGTATTACACTGCATGAAAAAAATAAATTTGTTATGTTAATAATTGTACTATTTTACTAATTGCTGGGGTTATAATACAAGTGTGCAGAAATTTACTTTTTTTTCCATAAATGTAGAACTTCCTCCATTCAGTTCTTATTTAAGATGTACGAAATAGTGTGTTTTAACATCTTAGAAATTGACTTACTACTACAAACACAAAGGTCTGAAGTGCTTATGTTTTCCATCATGGGCTCCGATGCAACGTGGTAAATTCCACAGAAAATGAAACTGATCTGCAAATGTTTCCCATTCATATGTTGCTGACGGAACCTACAAAATTACAACAAATACGATAAATGTTCAATTAAAAGTAAACTACTACAGTAATTATAGCCCAGGAATTAAGGGTTCACGTTGGGAAAAATTAGAGACAAGCTGAACTTTTGGCAAGTGTTAAGACCCATCTCGAGGTATATTTTCCCAAAAGTCCCCAACCCTCCACTCTGTGCTTCACTCCCTACTACCCCTTAAACATCCCTTTGTAAGCTTTTGGATTACCGCTCATATCTCCGTTGTTATTTATCGCAGTTACAATAAAGGTTTCTTATTGTTTTGTTCTAAGATTAATAGTTTACTAGATATTAGCTATGTAACATCAAGTTTTACTATTGTATGTAAAGTTTCTTATGCATTTTTATGTTTAAAATTAAAATTTGCGACAATTTCACGAAACACTTAAGATAAAAAGTATTCTGTAGCTTTTTGCTTTGTTCAAACTCGCTCTGCTGGCCTAAAACATTGCTTGCAATTCTTCCTAATTATTCTAAATTCACGGTTTCTACAATTTTAGTTCAGAATGCAGAAACAAAGTTGGTTAAATTTTTATATTTGTGCCAGTTTTGGATCGAGGGGGGGGGGGCATTCAATCCCATCACACATAGGATCGTTCCTTTATCGACCACCTATGGACCCGCCGTGTCCCTGGCAGCTAAATTAATGTTAAGTTTAGCGATTTATTTTGTTTTATTTTAAGGCAAACGGTACTCGTTAAAATTGATGAAAAAATGTAAGATAAAGGTAAAGTCAACATTTCAATTCATTTGTTGTGGAAATTCAAACCGGGAGAGGGCGCGAGTCTCAGTTTGAACACCCTCACACATGCGAAAGTTTAACTTAACTATAAATGGATGCAAAAGAATTGTGATAGTTATTTTGTTAAATGGATGTCTTAAATGCTGCCGATTAAAAATAATCTTTAATAGTTAATTTGTAATTTATTATAAATAATTCTGTACTTGTTCTCTTGAAAAGTTAATAATGTTCAGCTCGATTTAAATAATTGTTAGTTGATAGTTGCCAGAACTTTAAAATGTTTAAATCAATCTTAAATGTTCATACCTTTCTAGTCATTAAATTGTGTGTTAAATTTTTATTTGTGATTTGTGTACCTCTTGCAAAAGTTGTAGAAACGAGTAGTCTCATGAGGTTTGTTTTGCCCCTGATAGTTATGTTAAGCTATGCTTTGCCCCTGAAGAAGGACCAATTTTAGGTTCCTTAAAACCTGGTTATACTCCAGAGATTATCCCCATCAGGCTTCCGTGACAATGTTATTTAAGTTGTGTACACAATTTATATTTACAACAAAGGTATTTTCAATTATTAAAATTAAATTATTAAATTGTTAACCTGCTTCTCCATACTCTCAGCTGAAAATAATAAAAATTAGTCTGCACACACAAAACACACACACAAACGAAAGCTCTCAATTTCTTAACAGTACCTTTTTTCATAAAAAAATAATTAATCACAACTTCTCCTATACTGTGTCCAATTGTCTTATCCTGACAAAATTCACCTGCTATTACCAGCAGTAAACAAATCTTCTCATAACCTTTTAAATGTTTACATCATAATTTCCTGCGGCAACATTAGTTTAAATAATCTGCTCTCAGCTCGAAAATTCTCTAAAAATCTCAAAATTAACACTTCTTCCAAATAATCAGCATCTTAACCAAGCCTAATGCGTACAAATGGAGATAACTTCAAAGTCACTGCATAAACAATCAACCACCGGCTCCATTTACAGTTACAACAAGAAAAAAATTAAAATTCAGCTACTTCATCATGTATCTTACCAGAGAGAGGAAAACTACAAATCTTTATCTTAGCTCGCTTTAATGTCTCGCATAATAGTAACAACCACCCTCAACATCTACTAGTACGGCGCTCAGCTTGTATCTGTACCCAAATAACTTGTTCACCATTAAAACAACGTTACCTCACTGACCTAACCTAAGGTCATATATTAAATCACAGTAACTGTCACTGCCCTCACTAGAAACCAGTTAACCTTTACTTCATCAACATCAACACAGTAGTGGTGGTGTAGAGCAAACAAAACAAACAATTCTACTGCACTGAAAAAGTCCCTACTACAACAGTTTATTGTGCCACTCTTATCCTGGGTCCGTAGCACTCGCGGATACTCAAAAGCTACAGTTTCATATGTCTGTATCTTGTGTCCACTGCACCCAGCACTCAACAGATCACTTCAGCTCTCCGAATTACTCACTAGACTCGAACCAGCTACTACTGTCATCACCGCAACAAACTGTCAAAAAAAAAAAAAAAACTCGGGTTCACCTTGAATCGTTAATGCACCTAACTTCAACATAACTACAGTTCCCGACTGTAAAATAACCTTTAATTAACTTAGGGCCACCATCTCAGGTCCCCTCAACCACTCATATTCAAACTAAAAACTCATCCAACAATATATCGTAAAATACCGCGAGACTTATTCCTCTCTTTTATCTCTCTCAGATACCATTATAAAACAAAACAAATAATTAATTGCCTCGAAAAATTATTACATGGCCCTTTTTCACTTAACCTAATCTGGCCAATATCCTAAACTGTCAAACACGATCAAACTCATTTCTATCTCCACTGTGATAATAAAACCAAATTACATTACTTCGCCGCGAAACAAAAAAAAACTAATTAAACTGGAAGTATTACATTCACCTTTTTGTAGAAAAATCTCCAGAATAGATTGTCTGGCCTCTACTCCCAACGTTTCGAAATATTCTTTGACGCAACACGCTAAACAAGGGACGTCTACTGCGCTTGTAGAAAACCAATCTTCTCTGCCGACGAGTGCTCACAAATCTTCCAACTTTCGTCAAAAAATGTCTCTCATAAACTGTAACACTCCAAAGGACAACATTGACTCTCGGCACAAACACAAAAAAATTACAAGTGCGTGACAACAAACTTTCTCCCTTTTTAACACTTACTCTAATCATGACTGTAATTATTTCTTGTTGCTAAATATGTTTTATAACAGCCTTATTATATTTTATAAATGCCGCAATTAAAAAATATTTTAGTTACCAAACTTTATAAAGTCTCCCAGTAAATGTAAACAAACTATACGGTGGCTGCCACGTAGCGGCTAGAAAATCAACCAAACAATAGTTCCTACAGCGGCCGCTATTAGCGCTACCGCCGAACACCGACGCCTTCTCTGATGAACGTACAGTGTAAACAAACCAACAAACCAGAACAAATAAACTTTCAGGTGCGAACCATTTAATAACTAAACTATCCTAAAGTTTAACTAAAATTTAAACAACTCTAACACAGCTCATTTACTTAGTTGCCGGCCACAGGCATTACTAAACCTTAAAAAAAAAGCCACTCTGAGAGCAAATGTTATTTGTGACTGATGGGCAGAATCGGTTGTTTCGTCGAACATTATGCTGTACCACTTAGCATCCAGAACTCTTCCAATAATAACCTCATTTATTTCTTTGGCGCAGCAGATAATCAGTTTATTTTGAATAGTTTTGCTGGTATACTTCACGTTGCTTTCAGCGGTATTTAGGTGATTTTCAAGGATTTTATCCCCAGCCTCGATTCGGAGCCGTACCAGCTCTCTGAAGTTTCCCTCGCATGTATGTCCAGCTGAAGAAGTTGATGGTCTCTCTAGAATATCGCCGTCATCACGGTGCCCTCTTAAGGAAATGTTTTGGATGCCAAGAAGAATAATACATTTCAAGATAGAGGTTAATTTCTTCCTTTTTTCTTCGACTTCATCTTGGTGTTTTTTACTAAGCTGAGATTGTATTAAAGTGATGGGTTGCTCATTCTTTTCAAGAAACTCCTTTCCATTTTGCATTGCTTTGCGATGATAGGTGTTGTTGTTGTGCGTTGTTAAATATCCATCTTTCCCAAGAAGGTGTTTAAAATCAGTTACTGGTTGTTTTACGATATTCTTAAGCTGCATACCTCCTGCCTTGAGCGTCGTCGAAAAGAGGGGGCAATAAATGCAGAACAAACCTTTACAAGACTCTGAGCAAACTAACCACTGGAACTGATTTAAAAGATCATTGGAAGGCGGCCGATGACTTTTCTTTCCCATTTTTTATAACAACAGTAGAGGGTAAAATGTATTCTCTTGGAGGCTTCCAGTGACTGTAACAGTTTTTCTTTGGTAAAATCATCCCGTTTTTTACCAATGTGGTTCCCTACATCATAACAAACTCCACTAGTTTCTGTAGTAACAGTATCTTCGGCAGAATCAGTTGTCTGTGAAAGTGATGATTTTAAATCATAAGCATTTTCTGTACATTCATTTTTTTCCTGTGTAATGTTGCAGTGGGATGTAGATGTACATATGCTGCTATGTAGATCCTGAACAGAGTTTACCACCTTAGTATTCGAGTCCACCATTCTAGCATGCGAGTCCAAAAAATTATGCTCTAAGAAGTTTGATGAAACAACAGTTGAAGATGTTACACCATCTAGTGACCTAACACCGATTTCTTTCTAGGCTGCTCATCAGAAGTTTCGTTTGTTCCTAATACTGGGCGTTTGATAAAGAAAGAGTGCAAGGTGGCTCGTGACTGTTTCTTCGCACCCCGACGTTCTGCCTGGGAATCCTGAAAAAACGGTATTTGGCATTAAAATAAGTTTTTTTCAGTAGTAATAAAGTTTTTTTCAGTAGTAATAAACAATTTAGATAGATATTACTCGCAAAGGTGTAACGAACATTCTGAAAATATTGTACTGTCCCATACATCTTGAAATTTCAATATTCATGTGTCTTACGAGCAAGTCTCAACATATAAAATAACTCGTGCAGTCTTCCCGTAAAATAAATTTTCTTATGGGACTTCAAACAGTGATGTTATTGTTTTATCTACGAATCGTTTGTAGAAAAACCTTGTACTGTACATTTCTACTAAGAAGTTTCATGTGTATGTGGTTAGTGTATTTACAGATGTAGAAGACCTGAAAAATCCTTTTGTTGGAAAGTTTTGACAGGTTCTATAGTGGCCTTTAATTTTTCTTGAAAGTACTCGTACTCATCTGCACAATTTATAGAACCTCTTAAAAAATTATGCCACAGCTTTTGTTAAGAAACTGCCTGCACCACAAGGCCTTACACCAAATACCTTAGTGTCAGAGAACAATACCGGACATCTCTACACAAACTTTAAGTGTAAGGCAATCGTGGGAATAAAAACCCTGTAACACATTAGAGTTGAACTATTGAACTATTGAAACTATATAAAAAATAGTAAAGTACTGTTGCTCTTTTAATTTGCGAGTATCCTTTCCCAGTCTTCTAACATATTTAAACCAAGGAAAAAAATATTTTGCTACTTTGGAATTTGACCTGTATCCTCCCAAATGCGATTTCAACATGTTACATATGTGCAACCTAGCATTCTACATTTATTCACAATTCAACACTGTTGCATTTCCACCATGCATAATGACTTCTTTTTTCAATTTACTTAAACTGAGGCAAAGAACTAGTGCGAAAGGGGCATATCACTCGGCTCCCACCAAGGCGATCTGGGTTTGATTCCCGGCGGGGTTGGTCTCTGGATTTTCGCATGTTGGAATCGTGCCGGACGACGCCACTGAAGGGAAATATAATACAAAGTGGCAGTAACCTGCGGACTGGTTATGCGTACAACCTTGTTATTGCCACAAACTAGGCGAAAGAAACTAACATTAACTAGAATTTCTTCTACCTTATGCTTTATGTTACAGGACTCTAAAACACTAAAACGTACAAAAAATTGCTCAGAGAAGCTGGCAGCCCTCGACCAGGGTTCATTTCCATGACATGACGCAGAATAAACAATCACAATATTCAATAGCCCTTGACATAAATTGAATTGTAGAAATGAAATTTCATGGAAATTGAACAGTTTGTACGCTTGTAAAAAGAGTAGGCGTACTTTTTTTTTCTGGCAAGAAAATACGTTTGCTAATCCAGCATTTTAAAAATAAATGACTTCACAATTTTTTTCATATATTGTAGCGAGGGCTCATTGTTGTTAAAGTGATAAACAGCCTGTTTCCATGACCAAGCGTGGCAGCACATGGGGTAAAATAATGGACTCGTATTCTAGAGGATACAACAAGATCTGAATTCCTGTCTGTCCAGTCAAATGAATTACTCGGTCATGGTTTATATATTTCTTAAATAGGCCTATCCTTAAACAAAATCGAAATAAATAAATATCCCTAGATTTAACTTACCATTATGTGCCTTCGTTGCGCCATAAACACCAAAATAAATCTTCAGTAAATTCAACTGTATAACTGTCTTCATACCACAGTTACATTCTTGCACTGCCTTTTGCCAACTAATGGAATGCGACGACAGTGTTGTGTTGTCCTTGCGGTTTAGGAGTAAGAGACTTAACGAAGGCAGAGGGGGTGAAAATGTACCCGAGCCGGGGGGGGGGGGGATTAGGTAGGGGGAGGTAGTCTGTATAACGGAATGCTCTTGGTGGTCTGTGGGCTCGTGACTCACACTCTCGCGCTGCTCGCTACGGACAAGAAAACCCTTTGACAACCCCACAAATACATACTACACTTATTTTCAATTATGGATTTACCAAACTAGCATCACTGCATAAAATGGGTAACAATGTTTTCATCCTATCACTTCTAATAACAATTAGTTGTGATTGCAAATTGTAAAAGAGTATACATGAATTTCCCATTGAGAAATAAAAAAAGGAGGGGGCGGGTCAGGTGGGCCAAGCCCTGGATCCGCCCCTGATTTTGACCGACAAATAAACAAACTAATGCTGTTTCACTTACTTATAACTAACTTATCACTAACTTATCACTACGTTACTTCTCTAGATTCCATGAACCATCACACCAACCAGGAAGTAACTAACACTTGAAACTACGGTACATCGACCATTAATTTATGACTACTATTTTTTTTCGTCACCAACACAACAAATATCTCACAAAAGAATTTCTTTTTCATTCCAACAACACTACAAAATTTAAGAAAAAACAATCTGTTAGCCAAAGCAAAAATACCTCTTCTTAATGTATGTTACTACTGCATTCCATATACCACAGACTAAGAATGGACATAAACGCCCGGGGATTAAACCCGTTTGTGTCGGAAATATTCTAAGACGGTGCCAAACACGAATTGTTAAAACAGGTGAAAAATATTTAATGTTTGAATATGCTATATGATCACATGTAAGAGGAGTTCACCATTCCCTGTGACTTCAACCAATTTTTATTACGAGGGAACTTTGCCGACCTGGTCGTACTCTGTCCGCTGTTACTAAACGAATGTAATTAGAGGGCGACGACATGTAGACTTCATCACAAGGGGGCTTCTCCATCACCTGGCCATTAAATACAGACAAACCTTTTTACTACAACACATGCATGGCAGGCCAGGATGCCATGCTCATGGATTACTTACCTTACTACTTAATCACTGTCTCGACTACTGGAAATACTACTATCTTTACGTGCGTCCATCCTTCTAAACTCCTACTCGCTACGGCGATACAAGAGAATACTGGGAATCTTTTAGGAAGATGCGGTAGTTACAATAAAAAGAAAAAAGAGAAAAATAACTAATAAATAAATAATGAAGTTACATGTAAACTGTGCACGTTGATTATTTGATACCTAGTACGGTACTCTTAACTCTCAGGCTGACCTCTTACCAATTTAAATAATTATTGAAACTCTTATGACTGAGCAGCAGGGAGAACTTATACTAGATTTTGTACATAAATAAACAGTAACCCTATTTGGTTCGCAATTTCCATTTAATGAACAAACTACGTCTCTAAGAATCTTTACAATACTTTTCTAGGCTTCTGCCTCGTAATAACTCCATATAGGATGGTTAACATAACTCAAATAAATCTCACCTAATGCTTCGTGTCCAACTACGGATGGTTTTAGAGATGTGTACCAACAAAACTAGAAACTCTTCACTTTATCATCAATTATTCTCAAGACCGTCTGATTACCACACAAATAACATTAAATACTATGTCACCAAGAGACAGAGAACATCTTTTTCAAACATTAGCAATTATCGTTGCAGCCGACCTTCAGTTACGTAATTTCCATTTATAACACCTCAGCCTCGCACAGAGTGTTTAGACTAAGGCTTCCCGGTCTTTACTGAGGACTCCGCATCTAACATAAGCTTACCAAATTAACTTTACTTATGATAAAAACTACTTAAGCCTATACATCAGGGGTGCGTGGAGGTATGGTTCATTGACTACATTATAGATTAATCAGGAAAACCAGATATGTTGGACTTATTCCCTACATGACTATACTCTACATCTCGTAGCTACATAATGTAGGTCTTCTCAGGCTCCTTCGGCAGCCTCTTCAATGAAAACGAAAAACAGGGACTCCGCCCGACCTACATCCTTTCTCGTTGAAGACGCGACACAAAAGACCACGACGACTCGAACGCTACCGCCTGCCTCTAGCTGCCCCCCCCCCCACCGGTTATCACATGACCTTGACCACGAATCAGCGAGCTCCGAGTGGTCACACCACCACTCTCTCACACCCCCAACTTGCAACCGCGCGCGTCAGCACATTACACGGTATGAAAACCTACATCGCAGCATCTCTCGTCCATCTCCTGGTAGCATGCTACACAGTAAGCAGAAGACTAGCTACTGGCGAGAATTCCAGCCCCAGCACGTCCGGTATCAGGCTACTCCGTCCCGACAGACCTCCCACGCTACGAGGCACATACTACTGTAACTAGGCAAATCTACCGAGAACCAACTCGAACAGCCTGACACAACACGTCCAGGCGCTGCGTTCCTTACGATTCCAAAAGGGAATAAAGGCACCATGCCACAGGGGCTTAATTAAACAAACCAAAATAAACATAAAAAACTATCAAACACAAATTACCCATAAACCAATTATCCCAAAAACAATATAACGTAACTATCCTCCTACTGATACACGCTAAAAATTTAAACAAAACAAACCCGATAAACTCGACAAAAAGCCATAAAACATCGGATTCTATAACTTGTCCGAAGAAAAAACCATAACCTCTTAAAAATTTCTAAACCTTGAATAATACATCGTAACAATATTATTCTGCAATAAGTAAACAGAAAAAAAGTATTTTTGTATATTATTTCCCTACTGTAAACAAACCAAGTTACTGAAGTTATTTCATAAATTGTGAAATATATTTTTACGTGTTATTGTAGTATTTTTGCACTTTTTTTATACTTTAAATATTCCATTGTAATTTAAAAGTTAACATTACAACTCCAAAAATGTTTAAGTAACTCTCGTTTGTTGAATAATTTTTTTGTGGTTTTTGCTGAAATTTTTAAAATCATAGTCCACTGTTAAGACGAACGTATATATTTTTTAGTACCTATATGTCTATTAAAGAACAAAAATATTATTTGCCTAATAATATATGTACAAGATTAGAAGAAAAATGTCAACAGAAACCACATCACTGCAAAGAAGGAAATAGTTACTAACCAACAAAATATTTTTGTTGGAAAACCACACACACATTCATTTACACAAAAAGTTGCGCATGTAGTCCAAACGAAATGGAAAAGGTCAGAGTTTTCAAGAAATACAAAATATATACAACAAAATCATTCACTGATTACATAAAAAAAAATGCAAAAACAGTTATTATTAAATGTGAAATCATCTGGTATATAAAAAAGGCAAAATATATTCAACATAAAACACACTGATTATGTAAAAACGGAGAAGCGCTTATTATAAAACAACAGCAGCGAGTATATAAAATGCAAATTAAGGTCCTTGCTCCCAAGGTGGCCCACTTAAGACCTAATTGTGTTTTTATTTTTCTAATATATATTGTTACACAACATAGTGGAATAAATTCACAAAGCAATCGAAAATATATGTGAATGAAACAATTGTTGTATTACAGTAGTATTAAAAGATAAAAATTAAAATACAAAATATACACTCGAGGCGTCTAAAGGTGACTCACTGGCACAGAATGTACACAATAATGAAGTCTGTAACAACTTAAGTACCTGTAAAACATCAAGAGCATGCGAAAACACATTATTTTGCCTTTTGTAATATACATGAAACTAGAATGAACCATGTTTTTCAATCAATGCCATAGCCCACAAAAATCTGGAATTTTTTCGTTTGCATGAATCCCTTCAAATTTTTCGTGGACATATCTAAAAGTTTAGGCACACAACCTCATGTCACACATTTCATCAGTTTGGCATAAATGACCATAGCAAAACTCCCCCGTTGGTCGTTACAATGTTGAAAGCAACTACTGCCAGATTGATGTTTATTTTGTTCGACGTGTCTTGTGCCTCTTCTGCTATTTGTCTTCTTTTTGTGGCACCTTGTTTAATCACTTTCTGTTTTTTGTATTGTGTCTCTAGTTGGTTCTCTGGTGACTGTTTCTTCTTCTTTTCTGCATCTGCGAATAGATCAACAGTAACGTTTTGTGCCCGATGGTTGATGGCTTTATTCTTTCGAAGCACTTTATGTTTGTCAATATTTGGAGTCGCAAGAACAGACGAAAAAGGTTTGTCTTGATCTGCTGTAGCAGTTTCACCTACTAAAGAAGTCGAGTCAGCTTTACTCATGGTGAAAAATCTTACTTCAGGCTATGTTTTGAATTTCAGCAATTTTGGTACAATAGTAAACAGTTTACATTAAAATGAAAAGCTTACTGAATTCCAAGAAAATAATACACTATATATATACACACACAAAATTACCAATATGCTAACCCCCATCCCCGGTAGTTGCATTTTATTAGAAGGATTCCCAATATTTAAATATGTTCATTAAATAAAAGTCAGCTTCATTCTACAATGCCAAATACAGTAAAACTTAATGCCTTTTAAAATGATGTCGTGACTCAAGCTTGTCCCTGCAGTTAACCGCGACCGACAACACAAACGTCGCATGATCAAGTCGCAGTAACAATGTAGCTCGTAGCGACTTCACTAGTGTTATGACTTTCATTCATCCAATAGCTCGCTGGATGCTGCCGCGCTGTAACCAAAGACCTTACATAAGAATCGGACATATACGCTGCTCTTTTGTTACACGACCAAATTGAATGCCGCCATTTTACGGCCTGATCAAGTGTTTGGGTCGCAATAACTCTCGGAAATGGGAAATACTTGGAAACAAGTCTACCGTCAACCTAACTTCATCTATGATTTGTAGAGGCAATAATTAATTTAAAATTCTCAATTTGCACATATTTATACTGCTTTGAAGGGAGGCGTCCTTCCAGCAAGGGACCTGACAAATGGGGGAACATATAATTAGGAATTTTCTGCAGTTTCTGTGGTTGGCGTGAATTTGAATGACCATACAACCAAATGATAGAATTGGACATTTCTCCTAAACGTTTAACAATTTGTTGCAAATGTTTGTCACCCTTTCTTACTAGTTTCTTCATAATCTGTAAAACGTTTTCAAACTTGAATGCACTACAGGAATTTACAGGAAAACATGATCTGCTAGCAAGAAACCATTAAATTATGGGTTATGTACTGTTGGCCATACACATTTTTGAATGTTTTAACAAAATGCCCCAAGAGTTCTTTGGCATAGGGATGGTGTTGATAACAAAGCCTAGGACTCAAAAGGATAGTAAGAGAAATGTGTAAACTAAGAAAGTTATAGTAGCGATCTTCCCCTTCCAGGCAGTAAAACATCTTGCAGCACAACAGGTCCTGTATACAGTAAAAACTGACAAAACTCTGTAGCCTTCCATATTTTCACTTGATCTAGACCACATGGTTTTCGACAAAATTCACCTGGTATAAAGGCTTGAAGTAAATGAGTATTTGATGAAATGGAAGTGATAAGGTGATGGTGCAGTTTGAAAGTTATAGAAGCAAACATCCATATTATTATATATACATATAAGAGTTTGCGTAACTCCAAGACAAACCAAGTGCATGTAATCTAGAGAAAAAGCATGGATGAAATCTAAACCAGGAACAGCAGTTAATGCCAGGAACCATATGACGAACAGATATTGATGAAGGAATTGTAAGTAATGTGCGAGCATCTTTCGTAGTAACTGGAAACAATTTTGTACTTTTAGGATGCATAATAATGCTGAAAGTGCAACATTTGTTTTTGAAACTAAACGAAGCAATTCCTCAATTTACTGCATAATTCCTCATGATCATCATCACCTACAGAAAAATCATCATCAGAATCTTCAGGTAAAAACGAGGAATCAAGAATATCTTCTAAAGTCTGTGTGGTTCAACTTTCATAAAATGCCTATAGATTACCTTCGGGATTTGATTCGGTTGCTGGAATGTTCTTTATGGTGTTGCAATTCGAACGTTGAACATCTTCAATGGCAATATCTGTATTACTACAAAAAGCTCCAGCATCAAAATCTCAGATTTATTTATTGAACGTTGATGTCTAACTAACTTGCATAATCTTTTCAACTTTCCATGTCTTTTCAAATCCACGACATGACATTTTCACAACCGCAGATTCTAAACTACTGGAAAATTGTATCAAACAACATATGATATTTAAATGACTTTTGCAATCTTTGTACTTACGAAGGAAAAAACATAAAGATCCATGTACCGATGCATACAACAAGCACATTTTAAATACCTAATACAACTTGTAAAATAAAAACAATTAAGATTCAATTTTGAATTAACAAATCTACCTGTGTTGTGAAGTATTTTCTGCATGTACATGTACTACTTTTCAGAATTAAAAACAATTTTGCGTACCGCCTTTCGCCACGACTCTATCCACGAGTGCCTCACAAGTATTAAACAAACGAAGGCGAAATATTTGGCTTGCCACGGCAAGAAAGTTGGTGAGCCTTCGGCAAGCTTGCCAAACGTAAGGCTTGAAACAAGCATGAATCCAGCTGTTCAATTTAAGCTTAACGAGCAAGCCAAATTCAAGTCAAACGGCATGCTTGCCACAAGCCAACATGCTATGTTGGTTATCCTTAAACTTCAGAATATGAAAATAATTGCTTTTGACCGAAGTATTCTAAAATCAGGTATTTGTTGTAACATTACCTATAGTATTAGTTATGTAGTGTCTCGTAACTTTCGTAAAAAATTCTATATAAATGAATCAGTCGAGACATAATTAGGGCACATTTATAGGCTAAGTGGACTTACCCACGCTACAGGAGCATAAAAATCCACTGATGTTTGTTTTGGCATCTTTTTTTAATCTCTGAGTACTTAACATACGGTGGAGGCTTCGGATGCATGACAGCGATGCTCATATAAAAGGTAGTAAGAAGTCAATTTATTTTACAGTAATAGAACTTTGCTCGTTTACCATATTTATTGGAAAATAATTAGGTTTAAAGGTTAATTTGAATGGCTAAGGGGAAGTGTTAATAGTACAGTTGGTTTTGAAACTATTTAATCCACTCTTATAACAAATTTAACTTCATACGAAAAATGTTGCTTTAAGTGTCAAATATTACAATAAACAAACATACAAAATTAAACTATACAAAAATTGATCATAAAGGTCCAGTTCACTGACTAGTAGTATGTTTTATGACGATTGTTGTATTTACTCATTTAGAATGAAAAGAATACATTACCTAACCTATTTTCCCTTTTTTACAGTTTTTCTTTTCAAATTAATGTTATCAATTTTAAAACAAATACGTAAATTATCCCGAATAATTCTATGCAAATGAAGAGTACTTACTAAAAACTTATTTCCTACACTTTCGTTTAGATTCGCAACAAGCTGTTACAATTGTAGTTTGCTAATTAATATCAAATTGACTGAAATCACAAGTATTGGTAACACAAAGTACAGTACAGTATAGAGCGTTGTTTCATAACAAGTTGGTAAGGATTTAGTAAAATCCTTAGTGTCAGATCTTTATTTTCACTAACGAGAAACCACTGCTGATTGATATAACGTTATTTAATTACTCCAGAAAAATATTTTTCTTGTAGATTATATGAATACTGGTGAAAAATATGAGCACTCAATGCCTGTACATGTAGTTCTCATTGATTGGTGGTGTAACATTGTATCAAAAAGTTACTTAAGAAAAAATTAAGTAGCAATCAGAATTCTTGCATTGCACATGAGATTTTGTAAACATTAATACAAAATCTTTGTATAAATGAGAACACTAGGTGACTGCATGACATATCAAACTGCAGCGCAAACCGCTGGACCTAGAAATGTGAAATTTTTGGTGGATTCCAGTTAGGTCGTAAGTGAGCACTAAGTGGTGATTTTTTTTTTAATTCATCCCCTAAGGCGGTGAAAGTGGGTGAAATGTGTGTTATAATATTCGTCTACATAACTCGAACCTGACGGCCTATCGTCGTGACTTTCTTCAATAGGTCATTCATAAAAAAATCATATTAGCAACTTAGGGGTTTTTCTAAAGTCAACATTTAAGGGGGTGAAAAGACCTTAAATGTGTTTTCTATTAGTTATTGATATCTATCGAACTCTTCGTGATACAGATTTGCTTTTTACTTCAAAATGATGCTGATAAGAATACCCAAACAGCTGTTTTTTCGATTTTTCTAAATGCCACTCCCAAAGAGTAAAAATGGGGACATTGTGTGATTTTTACTTTAGTTAGATACATCTCTATATATAAAAGAGAACACTGACTGACTGATAATTCAAACTGCAGCCCAAACCACTGGACCTAGAATTGTGAAAGTTTTTGTCGGTGTTACCCTAAGGTCATAGGCGAGCACTAAGAAGGGAATTTTCGAAATTTGACCTCTAAGGGAGTGAAAAGGGGGTGAAATGTGTTACGAAGAAACGTCGATAGAGCTTGAACCCGGCAGCCTATCATGGTGATTTTTACTTCAGTAAGACACATAAATATGCATAGTAACCAATGTAAGGATTTTTTTCGAAATTCAACATTTAATGGAGTGAAAAAACCTTTAGTGTGTTTTCGATTAACTATCGATATCTATTAAATCCTTCGGGATAGTGAGTTGGTATTCACTTCGTAATGTTGCTTATGTAAATACCCAAAGAAAAGTTTTAGAATTTTTTTTTAAGTACGACCCCCCAAGCAGTAAAAATGGGGAAAAAAGTGTTTTTTATGAATTGTCTATATCACTGAAACACAATTGACTATCGTCGTGATTTTAACTTGAATTGGTTATGTATACATATGTCTATGACTGGACTCCAAGATGTTTCGAAATTCTTTAATTAAGGAAGTGAAAATACTTGAAATGTGTTTTAGATTATTCACCCATATCTATCGATCCAATCAAGATATCGAAGTGCTTTTTGCATTAAATTAATGCTTTTGTAAATATTACAAATACCATCAAAATATATTTTCCGAATCCGGCCCCAAAGAGGTTAAAATAAAGTGTAAAATGTGTTTACGATTCACAATCTATATAAATCGAGGCCATTGGTTTTTATATGGCGACTTGATTTTTGTTTAAGATTGTTGCTTACTAAAATACCTGAAAAGTAATTACACGATTTTCGAAAGTCCCTACCTAAGGAGGTGAAAATGGGTGAAAAGTGATGAAATGTGTTTTTAATTAATCTTCGATATATCTTAAACCCAACAGGCTATTGTGTTTTTCACATCCATGTACTTAAGTTACGTAGTCTAAAATGCGATACAAGGATATTTCGAAATTCATTCTCTTAGGAGCCGAAAAGTCCTTAAATGTGTTTTAGATAAATCTTATATATATATATATATATATATATATATATATATATATATATATATATATATATATATATACCATAGAGATATTCAGTTTATTTTTGCTTCTCATCCAGCTCGGTCTTCAAGGTCCGCAGTCCTCGAAGCTCCTCGGGAATCGGCAACTGTTCGTCGTCGCTCTCCACAATCGGTCGGACCTTCTTGCAGTTGGATGTCGCTCCCCTCATCCATCTCCTGGTGATCGGGGACAGAGGGTCCAAGTAGTCGGTTCTTCTGACTTCATTCATCATCGTCCGTTAACGATCTAACTTCCGGATGCTCTTGATAGCCTCAAATGTCCTATCGAGGAAAAGCGCCTTCCGATGGACAGCATCCACGAGGGCCTGGTTGACGAAGTGAGTACCTTCCGGGAGATAAAACTCCTCCCTCTCCAAGAGCTTCAAGTACTCGTCACACCAACGGGCCTTCAACCTCGTAGGCTTAGGAAGAGTTTCATTACACTCGACCGGATGGGCATGCGTCTTGTGGATTCCCACTCCTATCTCTGAGGAGTAGAAGAAACTCTCGCACCATCGACAGCGGAACATCGCAGCACACACCAGCTGGAACAAAACACACAAAAGTAAGACCTTTTAACACTCGGATATGCTCTCACTGCTTGGCCAGTGGGCCTAGCTCAAAGTACCTAGAAAGGTTTGATAATAGAGCCCGTTGTGTCTGCCACTAGAGCCCAGTTTTAGCCGCTCCGCTTGCTGTAAACGGAACGTTGCCCGGTAGTCGCCACATGGAGGCACTGGGTTAGATTTAAATGCACTACCATTACGTAAATGGCCCTAAAAAGGTTTTAAGATTTTTTAATGTTTGAACTCCCAGTATTATACAGGAGTGATATGTGGTATATGATGAATGAACGATTTTGCTTTGACACAAAATCTATCGTCGTTATTTTCACTTCACTTGGATACTTGAACAAATTTTTGAGGCGTGAAATTAAGATTTTTAGAAATTCGACACCTAAAGGGGTTAAAAAGGCATAAGAATTTGTTTTATATCATCCGATGAAACTTATCTAACCAGTGAGATATGTGGGTGGTATTCACGTCAGAATGATGTTTACGTAACTACCTAAAGACCACATTTATTTTTTAGTGTGCTACATCCAGGCTGCTGAAAGAGTGTTACATTATTCTTTTTAAGTGGTCTGTTTATTGAAATTACCCTATCGATGAGTACATCTTGAACATATGTTGAATATTGGTTTGTTGCAGTATCCAGCATTGTGCATAGCTTACTTACCACTTCCTTTCCGACACTGTTGTGATTATAAATGTTGATTAGTTCGTCACATTCAAGGAAGGGATTGAACTTTGAAGAGATACATTCAACTAAATTGTTGACTTGATCTTTGAATCTTTTTTGTGTAGAAAAGCCCTGTTCATTATTTTTTTAATCGGTATTGGAATCTTCTGTTATGTCTTTAAATTCATTCAAAATACGTGACATTTCAGGACCCGAAACCATCCACCTTCTAAAAGCATCTCGATTCTCCATCAGACCAACTGCACCACCTGTAACTTTTACCATCTTGTTATTTTTCTCATGTGCCTGGTCCAAAGGCATGCTTGAAAATGGCCTGCTTGTCTTCGGAATAGACCAACAGCTCTGAAACTGGTCTTTGATTCCATCAGGAATACACTTCATATCTCTGATGTGAATGGGAAGCCAACGGGCATAATTAATATGATCTAAAATGAAAAACCAAGGGACTAGTTGTTCCATAACATCAACATAAAGAGGGAAGTTTCTCTGACGGTGTGAACGCACAAATATCAACATTTTTATTTCTAGTTCCAGAATAAGATTCCAGAACTCAAATGTAGGATTTTGTTCAAACATGTCTCTCTTCCACTGAAAAAAAGCATCGTAATCATGTGGCTCAGGTAAAGATTTGAAGGATTCGTTCTGAAGCACTGCCAAGTAAAGAGCTGTTACTTGATGTGCATGTCTTGTTCTAGTAAGATGCGATGTCGTTAAGAAAGAATTTGCAGTTCCCGATGGTGCAATTTTGGCTTCAGTAAGAAATTCTATCCATGCAGAATCCTCCAGCAGATCACCAACCATACTCCACATAGCCATTTCAATATGAAGCCCACTCATCATAACAACGTACTTATCTAATCCATACATTTCTGGCCAACACCACTGAACCTGCTTAGCTAAAGCGAACAGTGGTTGATCGACAGCAATGACTGGAACCTGGCTCGGATTGCAACTTTTGGTAATATCTCTTACAATATCCATGCTATGTTTTACCATGGTGATACTTGCAGCTTTTTTTTCGAACAAAGGTAGAAGGGATGTTATACCAGGTATAACAGTAACCTCAGTTTGACGAGAGTTATGATAAGCACCCCAAGCCACCACATCATCAGTTTCCAGTTTCACTTTCTGAAGAATGGGAATACTATTTTTGATCCATTCTAGTTCTTCATTCATAGCCTTTACACAATGGCCTTCCATATTATTCCTCATGGGCATGTCTGGTAATTTTAGACTTTCTTTATGGCAAGACACAGCTGGAACAATACGGTAGCTATCTGGTAGTGTTGGCTTCGTGTGGCATTCGGCAAATGGAACAATAATGTTAGGTCTGGATATGCCAGGGTTAATAATATTCGGAAACTGAAACATGCTGATGCTGGTCCCATGAAAAGACCCTACAGAAGTTGTTGAAGAAGTGTTATGGTCAATGTTGTCCAGAGCACCTGCTGTAAATAGTTCTTTACGGAGTTGAGTAGGACACTCTAAATCATCATCCTTGTAACGTTGACAGGCAGCTGTTGTGAGCAAGTCCTCTACTTCTAACACCCGGTCGTAGCTACACTAATCCCGCGTTCATTAAGTTGTGTTATCAATGCCTTGCTTCTTGAATGAGCATGGACATAAGATCCCTAAATATAATGGCAGAGGAGGTTCTTTAGATTTCGTTTGACGCATATGTTCTGTAGATGCTGGTGTCCTTATCTTGTTATAGAACACTATCAACTGGCAAATTGTAAGACATGCTTTACTAACTTTAATACTATCTTCTTTTATGTTTGGCTCAAATAGCAGCATCGATACAAAATCTTTTAGGTTTGCTGGTATTGATTGCTCTTGACAGTTTGGCGCAAAAGAACCTGAGAATTTGGGAACGACTGCATTCGAAATTTCTCTTCGCAGTAGTTTGGAAACCCGAGCCATTGATAAAGCCTCCTGGTCAAAATCATGTGAAAGCATAGCATCTTTCAGTAGTTTTTGGAGACCTTCATTGAAAACCAGAAGTACATTTTTACCATCAGATTGCTCTTGACAGTCAGCAAGAAAGTGTTCAAGTAGCTTTTTCTTGAGTCTTGATTTGTTGACTATCTTCGGAAAACCCATAACCCTTAGCCGATTTGCATATAAAATATGTAAATCAGAAAGTTTGAAAATGTAATTGCCCTCTTCCACAGATGATTCTATATGCATAACAAGTTCCACGAACACCCGAGGTTCTGCCTTTGTGTCAATATCACTATTATTTGCCGACACAGATTTTATTTTTCTCTCCACACTTCTATGGCGATTTTTGTAAGTTGTTAAACATGTATTGTGATACTTTGCTTCTATGGCTCTCAAATCTCCACCAGCGATGCGCGATAGTAGTTCTGTATCTTCTAATTCGCAAGCCATGTTTCTCAGAGTCTTGTCGAGATTTAATGTTGAGCAATTATGCAGAACACCTTCCTCTTCCATACAGAACATGCAAATTTCACTAATTTTTCTTTGTGACAATGGCGACATCGTTGACTGACGAGTGAATTTTCGACCATGTTCATTCGATTCATTTTTACATTTCTTTTTAAGTCGCTCTTTTGTTCTGTCGAGTTTTGATTGACAAAACTTAAGTCTGCACTGTTTGTGCCACTTGGCACTGTTTTCCAATAAGGTATTGGTATTACCACATTCTATAAACTCAACTGGCGAACAATTGAGTTGTTCAAACTCCGCTACAAGTTGTAAAAAGTCTTCGTACTTTTTCTTTGCTTCTTCAGGCGATCCATGACCTGGAGACAACAAGTCTCCTCCTTCATTACGGCAAATAATACACTTGTTCCAATCCATGATGGATGTCAGTTTTTTCTATCATCAGGAATCTAAAACAAACAAATAAAGTTGATTAAACGACCTTTCTAAAAAATATTGAGTATTATATTATTTTATTTTGGAACTAGTATCCTACACAATATTTAGCGCTGTACGTTACAAAGGTTGAACATTTTATTTATACAGAAATTATACCCTTCAATTTTAGACAACCGAAACAAAGTTAAAAGTAGTCATTGGTTGTTACCATGAATATAGTATTAACAGATAATTATTTAAAATTTGTGTTATCAAGACATTATACACAACTTATCAACATTACAAAATGATCCTATAAAAATATCAAAATTATGACACTTGTTTTGGTCAGAAGTTGGAGAACATTAAATTGTTAATACTAATTGTAGATTACATTATAGTTAACCCTTCTGTTGTGGTTACGGTTGCTGTATTTTTAGATTTAAAAAAATATGAAATAATGTTAAAGTTTAAAAATTTGTTCCTCCCGAAATATTCAACCTACAGAAACGATAGTGGTTTAATTTTGTAGAAATTTTTTTGTTAATAAAATAGACGTTTGCATATTTTGCCGTAAACCTAACAGTTTGGGCGATATTCAGCAATATTTTAACGAATGACAAATATTTGTAAAATAAAAAAAAAGTTTGAAAATTTTTTTCTATCAAAATATTCCATCTACAAAGACGTTCTGGAACGCAAATTTTATTACAAACAAAACATACGCCTAGATGTTTTGCCATAAACCTAACGGTTTCGATGATATTAAGCAATTTTTAGACCGATGACACAAACTTTGGGCGAAAACCTATAGGTCGTCGTATTTCAAGATGGCGGATCCAAAAATCGGGCACCACCCCATACTTGGGTTGTACCAAGTGTATATATGAACTGTACAAAATCTGGCGCTTTAATCCAGCAGGTCACGATTGTTCCGCTAAGCCACCACACTACTAGGGACAGGTGATTTTCGCGAAATAAATTTTTCCGCACTTTGTTTCATCGCCTTATGTGCAACATCTATAACTGAACTTCAAGATCAGTGATTGGATGTTTTAAGACATCCGCGCCTACGGTTCTGCCCACAAGTCACAGAGGTGCAATGTTGCAGTAGCTTTCTTTGAAACCTCTATCGACCATTTCAAGTCCGTGACTTCCACGAATGACTCAATTTCTTGAATACCAATCCTCTCATCTTTTTCCATGTGAATACCTTTAAGAATCATTGCACACTTTTAATGCCCTTGCCAATTTTCAGGGCAGGGAAGGTACTCTGCAGATTTTTCTCTTCTTCAAAACCTGATACTTTCCGCATAGCATTTCTCACTGTAAGATACTTGACTGG